>PVKE010049287.1:0-11310 GCA_004027555.1 Craseonycteris thonglongyai | reverse complement strand
GTCCGAGCAGCCTTGCAGTGATTGGTGCAGGATCGAGTTGGAAAATTCGTTTAGCGGCATATCCAGACGATTTTCGGGATCGAGTTGGAAAATTCGTTTAGCAGCATATCGAGACGTTTTTCGGGATATACTCGGCGTATAAGACGACCCCCGATTTTCGGTTGACTTTTTTTCATTTCAAAAGTCGTCTTATACGCCGGAAAATACGGTAATTGTGTTAGGATTTTGGAAGAAGATATGATCCATCTAAATACATTATGTTTGGGTTGGCTTTCCCAGTTCTGTTTTGACCCATAGCCAAAAAATAAGTTTTAGCAGAATTTACAATTGTGCCCTCCTCATTTAAATGGTTTTATCGGGGGTGTGTGTGTGTCTGTGTGTGTGTGTATGTGTGTGTGTAAGCATGGGTGAGGGTTTTGTTTGTGTAATTTGTAATAATAGCTCTGTAGTATAGCCAATTTATACAAGTTCTGTAGAAATGCTAATGTATGGCATGAATTGTGATAAACACAGCTGGTAATCATCAGTGTTTTTGTAGCTCTGAAAACAAACAAACAACCCTGAGAACTGTCACTCTAGTGATTTGACAACACTACAATTAGGAATCTGTGGTGACTGCAACACATGTGGATTGTCCCTGTTTATCATTTTGCTATGTATCAGTCACAGAATAAGAGAATATTAAAGTGATCCACAGGCACCTCTATCAGTAGGAAAACAACTCACACCCCTATGACATGAAGAAGTGAATGGGAAGATGGAAAGGAAATTGTTTCTCCTAAATAAAAAAAAAATAGTAAGCTGAAAAAAAGGGTCAGTGTTTCTTTGTGAGCATCATCTAGGTTATGAATATGTTCATGATTTACTTTCTTTTTTTTTTTCAAATGCATATTTAGGAAACTAAACATTCCCCTCTCTTTAGGCCCATCAGTATTAGGGGACATATGTGGCCATAACTGGTGAGTAAAAAGTGAGAATATAGCCCCTAACTTTCTTCACCTCTGTTCTTCTCTCCTAAGTACAGGACTGGGGAAAACCACAAGCAATCCAAGCTTTGGCGAGCTATGACTGGCTAGGAGGTGAGAGAGAGGAGAAGACAACATACTCAGTGCTCCTCTGAAGTATAGCAGGACAGAGAGGAGTGAACCGAATTGTGGAGAATTAGTAAAGACATAGATGTAGGACAAATATATCCATGTGTTTCTGAGCTTTGCTGCGTAAGCCACAGGCGCTTACCAGTTACACAGCGCAGTTTAGCATGTGGGTTTGCACGGGCGGGGGCTGGGATTCGATTCCCAGACCTCGCGGCTGCAAGGCAGGCACTCAACCTGTTGAGCGATCCTGGCATTTCCTGGAATATCTCTTTAAGACAAATTTTCACAGGAAAAAAATGCAAAAATAAATATTCCTCTAGATATGTAGTACTTTCAAACCAGAAAATGTAGTTCTATTCCTATACCTGACCCCATTTGGTGCAGAGTCTGTGACTCTTTAGCTTTAAAACATACTGAACTTAGGTAAGTGCTCTCTATGACATACGCTAAGCAAGGCAAGAGAGTGTTTGCGAGTCAGTATGGATTATGAACCTGAAAAAACTGGACCAATCTCAAGTCTGTTCTTCAGGCTTTAATATATCATTGAAGCCTAGAGACAAGCAGAGATAGAGCTATGGGGGCACAGAGAGAGACAGATGTATAACGCCCAGTGGTGCTAGGGCTCAGGCGGTCTTCCAGAGAACAAATCAAACTTAGCAATTCACAGCTGAAGAGAACTTTGAATGGAGTTGCGATCATTCCAAGGCTCTCTGTTTTGTTTTTTTGTTTTCTTTTTTTGGGCTTTATCATTTTTTCATAATCAGTTTCTTATTTCACATCATAGAGTTTTATATTTAAACTCTTATAACATCTCTTTTTAATACTTCAGTGATAAAATACTGTATTTTATATTAAAGTCTTTTTTTGGTTTTACTAGGCTGTAACTTGCTTGAGGACAGTTATTATTTCTGATCCATTTTTGTACCTATTATAGAATTTAGCATTATGCCTTCCAATATTGAAGCTGTTGATAAATGCATTGTATTTACATGAGTTGGAAATAATATCAATGAGTTCTTTGATATCAGCAACTGTGTAGAGCTCATGGTATAAAGTCTGGAATTGATAAACATTCACCCTCATAATCGCTTTTGTGTTGGGCTTTGCTATATGGGTATACTGGTGGATTTAAATATTCAGGTACAAGGTTATATATGGGAAGGAGTGTTTGCACCATAAATACATACTTCATTAGGATACAAGAATTTTCTAGAACCCTAAGGTGATTTGTATTATTGAAGAAGGATCCTATAAACCTCATTCCTCTAAAATTATGTCATTGAGCAGTTTAAGAATAATGCATGACCACTTAATAAAATCCAATTTATAACATTATTTCAAACTATAATAATTTGAAAATATAAGCTATACTTCCAAGATATATTTTTAAAATTGTGCATATGATGCCAAATTCCTAAAAAAGAACGTATAAAACTGTTAGTGGGGCAGGGACTGGAGAATGTCGACGTACTTATAGTTCTAGGTGCATTATCGCCAATCATGGTAAAAGAATCAGCATCTCAGATAAAGCAAGAAAAGGAAATGACAGCTATCTGAGTCCGCCTCATTAGTAGAAGTCTTCTGTTCTAATCACCCTGCCTTTTACTTCACTTTGTCATCCCTAATACTTGTGGTTTCCTGGAGCGTTCTCTATTACAGTCTTCTATCTGACTCATGGGCTAAACCCATGCACAGCTCATACTGGAGCTTTTCAGCTCCATTTACCCCTGAGGATTCTCGCAGGACTCCCCTGCCTTGGCCCTGTCACAGAACAACATCCCTCGGAAGAAAGTACTGGCTGGATCCCTTGTTATCACCTAATTCCCTTTCATTTGATGAAATCCTAGATCCCTCTTTCAGAGAAACGTTCAACAGACTGCAGCTGAAACAGAGTAATATTTATCTGTAACTAAAGTGTATGTGAAATTGTGCTTATTCTGTGGCATCCTGGTAGATTTGGTGGGCACTGTGTGTCTGAAAATAGTTTATCAGAAGGAGAGTGCTTGTTGAAGAGAATACAAGCACTTTCTTTGCAATGTAAACACTTTTCTTTAATGTGGCATCAGTGAGGCAAGACTTTGGAAGAGAGAAGACCTGGGTTCAAGTTGGCAGAAGGTGCTCTTGGAACCTGCCCCATAGCTCCCTGGGCCTTCCCGAGTTCCCCCGCGTCCATCTGTGACAACAGTTTCCAGCGTGCTAACTACCACTCACTCCTACTCGCTGTGACTCACCCCAGGACTTCCATGAAACCCTGGGAGTTTTCTCTGCTGCTTGAAAGTGCGGGGGAGTTAAGACCCCCGAGGACAATCCTTAACCCATGAGGATGGGAGAGGGTGGGTGGATGGATTCCCAGCCTTTCAATTCTGTGGTGGGAATATTCAGAGACATGTTCCACATGGGTTCTCAGAGAGTCCCCAGCAAGACTGAATCCCAGTTACCCAAAGAGGTGAGCCGCTCACTAACACAGCCTATTTTGGATATTTTCTACCCTGTCCCTCTTTCCCTATTTTCTCTTATTTCTGAGTGTCACTTCCCAAGGAAATTGCCTGTACCCAAGTCTTTGTTTTGGGGTCTGATCTGAGGAGAACCCAACCAAAACATGGTCTTACCTATACACTTAACTGATTCTAAGACTCTAAGGAATTGATTTTATTTTCTGGGTCTACCGTATTTTCCGGCGTATAAGACGACTGGGCGTATAAGACGACCCCCTAATTTTATAGTTAAAACATAGGTTTAGGCCTATATTCGCTGTATAAGACTACCCCCCACTTCCGAGGCTGTAGTCTTATACAGCGAGTATAGGCCTAAACCTATGTTTTAACTGTAAAATTAGGGGGTCGTCTTATACGCCCGGTTTTCTTATACGCTGGAAAATATGGGTAAGTTTATTGACCTGTCAAATGAGACGGTATAAAATGATAATTTTCCTATTTATTGAACTGCAGAACTCTTATTTTCTCAAAATTAAATCTTAAACAAAACCTTAAATTATCAAAATAGTTAAAAATGCTAAACTGGTTTCTTAGGTAATTTAAAGCTTTTTTTTGTCTGTATGGAAGATATTATTTGTTTGTCGATCACTGAAGTATATTCTTGGGCTCTTGTCATTCCTTGTAGCACAATTTTAGAATAACTGGACTAGATACTTAAGGCTCATGGAGAATTTGGTTGTCCGGGATTCTAACTGTGGATTAAGGTCGTTGAGGGACTCCCTACTTCCACATTAGCCTCTGGTTGCTTCCTAAACTTCAAACCCATTACACTTTTTCTTCCCCATAACAATTCATTTCCCAATCATCCAATGATTATCTGTGTATGTGCACATAAGCATGTGTATCATTATATTCCAAAGAGTAAATCTGAAGTATAATTTCCTGGCTCCTGGAATATTACTTTCTTAGAACAAACACTTAAAGATTTAACACAAAGACTATAAATTCTGATAGTATGCAGGGTGAATCTGGGAGCAAAAAGTAATTCTTGTTAAATTTTCTTCTACTTCTTCATAAGATTTTTAGGAGTGTGTGTATGTGCGTTTGTGTGTGTGCATGCATGCAGGTGTGTACTTTACCTGATATTTTATTTAGAACAAATTCAATAATATTGTTTAGAATTAACACAGATAATATATATATTTCAGGGTGCCTACATAATATAAAATATTTTCTTTGCTTCCAAATCTTAACTCTTGGCCATTTATGTATTTCTCAAAAGTTGTTTTCCTTTATCCATCAAGGTATTTTGACTAGAATTTTAAAATAAGGTAATTTTTTCTAGAAGTATCTACATGCCTCTTTATTTCCTCCTTTCCCACAGTTTCTGCTTACCTTGGGATCTGAACTTTCATCAGCCTGTCTTCCCTGATTATTTTTCTTAGTGGACTTTGGGACATCCCATTGTCCTTCCAGGTAAACCAGGAACCCGGCAACCACTTGTTTTCCCTGGGACGGAGTTGAGCACATCTTTTACCTTGCCAGTCTTTCTAGGGACATGTTCTCTTCATCTTTTAAACATTGTACATTTGCTTAACTTTTAGAAATACACAGAAAGGAAAAAACCCTTTCTTGCATTTTTATTTTTTGGAGGAAATAGCTAACTCATTTCTGTTCATCAAATCTTTGCTTTTTCACATGGTTTTCCTTTTTTATTTTTTCTTTCCCCAAAGATGAATTGAACAGAGGATCTAATTTGAAGGACTAAATTTGGACAAGAGATAGAATAACATCCACCCACTTTTCTGGCAAATATTCACATCCAGATAACATGTATACAAGTTCTGTTAGGAAGGATTATTTTTTTCCAAATATGATTCTTAGTGATGTTAGTAAGGCGTTTGTTAGAGAAGCTGACAGCCATAATTTGTATACCCATTTTAACCCAGCCATGACATCCCACATTTCCAGGGGAGTTGATGATTATGAGTATCTTTTCCAAGTTCTTTACCCCACAATTTTCTGTAGTATTTCAAATCTTTGAAACACGAAACAGCATTATGTCAACACAGTGTTTTGGAGGATACCTCCTTCCCTCTCCTTGGCAGTTTTTCTTGAGCTTTTCAGCTGTGTGTTGCCCTTTAATTTAATTTCTGTGCTCCATCTTTGTTTTCATAAGAGGTGTATGCTACCATATGACTTTATCTAGAATGCATCCCTTACCCAAACCGCCCAGGCTGCAGAATGTGGCTCTCTTCTCTCCCATACCCTATTGTTAGTTTCTTCAAGACAAGAGCATGTCTCCCAGGGCTAAGCAGCATGTTGGATACGAGATAGCATAGCTCCTTAATTTATGCTACCTGAATTAATCACCAAATTACTGTAATATATGTCTTTTGGATGAGGTTTCATTAATAACTTTTCTGAATGCCTCAAGATTTTGTGATTTGGCTATTTTTCAGAAACTCTGCCCAGCTTTCTTGTTATTTCCAGCTTCACATATAAATTATGGATCTAAAATTTCTCTCCTACTGTGCTTTGTTGGTTGTTTTTTGTTTTTATTGTATCCCAGCCTTGGAGCTTCCTGTATTTCTTTGTCAGATTCTAATACTTTATCTCTTTCTTAATCTTGCTCTTCCACCTCAGACACTGATGTGACAATAATGTTCCTTTTTTACATTTTTCTGTCATGTGTGGCTCTGTGTTTATCTGTGCTCATATCACCTGTCAGTCCAGACCCTGTGGAGATGACCAAAGTTTCTGAGATAGACGCCAGGGTGTGGTATACTTACCACAGATTAGTTTGGGGCACTCCATAAGAGAAACAACAATGTTTCTTTTCCTGTTTTAGTTACAAGACCTTTGGCAAATTAAACCAGTACGTCTCTGCATCATGTTTTATATTATTTCTGGGCAGCAATCACTATCGATGTGTTATCCCCTTTTGTACCAGTGCTCCTAATGGTGGGCCAACATGTAGCCATTGGTATAGCAATTGACAAGTTTCATGGGTGTTTCCTAATTTGGCTTCATATATTTTCCCCTATTGGGGAACTTTTCTTGCCACATTTTTTTCTATATTGTTTTTGTTCTTTGGTCATTTACTGTAGCACCTACCAAAAAATGTGGCCAGGTCAATCTCTTAGAATGATGAGTAGATACTGTGGGCCTCCTGAGAGTCATATGTTATTATCATCCACTTTTGGAGCACTAAGAATAATGAGGCGGCCCCAGCAAAATCTTTGTATTTGTTTTCTTTCTGTTTCACCAATCATCTGTTTTCTCTACCAATGACTTTAACGTTGGATGGGACCTTTCCCCTCTTGTTAGCTATGCTTTTTAGATGGTGGCAGATGACAACAATAAAAACAATTATTTGCTGCACTGTGCAAATAATAATTATTTGCTAATTATGTGCCAGGCAATGTTCTGTGTATTTTAGACACATCTTTTATTAAGTCTCTACTGTAATTATGAGTTAAGTATCTTTCACCCAATTTCTCCGGAGGCCTCTAATTGCCCTTCTTATATGCTTACTGACATGGGATTTCTTGTTCATTCCTGGCCCACACTAGCATAATATGTAATACAATATATAATATTGTATAATATATAATATTATATAATTATATAATATAATTATATATTATATATAATATAATATAATTATATAATTATATTATATATTATATAATATAATATTGTATATTATATAATATAATAATAATGTCATATATATAATATGTAGTTTTCTGAGCCTTAATGTAGGATCATATTTTTCTACATTTAAAACATCATGTTTATTATATGTCCTATTGATTGATGATGTTTGAGAGGGGATCATAACTATTCATCTTATTTCATTTTCCTACTCCGTGGTTTTGATCTTGCCTGTGTATCCAACATGGCCAAGGCAAGAAGAGATAAATGGCATGTGGAACTGTTCCTCTTCTGTTTCTCTCCATTTAAAGGATACTATCCTCCTGTATTTTCTCTTTACCCTGTTTTTTCTCTTACCTTAATCCTACCTTCTAAATTCACATCTGTCACTCCCCTCCACATATACCATGCTGGGGAAGTAGACTTTTCCAATGTGTCTTCTAAACACATGACTTACTATGTATTCTCTTGTCCAGTTTACGAAGAAGCTGAAAAACAGAACAGTAAACAACTTGCCAAGTTCATAGACATACTCATATGACACAGAAATACACCAGTCACAGGGTTTTCATTCTTCTTGAGGTCTTGGTCAAATGCTACTTCATCTGTGGAATCGTCCCTGTGTTCTTCTCCTCTTTCTCTGAAGGCAGAGTTATTCCTTCCTGCCTCTGTTATCTCATGTCACTTTATATATTCCTCAGCACAGCATTTGTCTCAAAGATATTGTGACTGGGGGTTTATTTCTCTCCCTTATTCAACTGTGAGATCCCACATGGCAAACACTATTTCATTTATCCACACATCTCCTGCTCCCAGAATAGGTCTTGGCATGTTTTAGGTGCCAGACAAGGGTTTGTTGTGGGAATGACGGCATCCATGCTATACAGTTGGCTGCTGTTTCTATTCTTGTTCCTGGAGGGGCTGCTCTTGAATCCTGTCATGTGGATCCTGTTGTTTAGTGGGTGCTGATGTAGGAGGGTCATCCTATTATTGACTCAGAAAAAATATATGAGGCAACGTGGATTCCAACCACAGAGGTTTCATCACAAAATTTCCATTTTCACGTTAAAAATGCTGAGTGAAAAGTAGACCTAATCCACTCGTGTTATGGGATCTTTGTAAAAACTATGCAATAAGATTATACACAGAGGTCAAATTTCAAAATAAAAGATCAGTATTATCATCAAGGTGTTCTCACGGCAGGGTGGATTTCATGTATTCACACACAAACACAAACAAAAACACAAACACACTCACACACACTTATACTCACATATGACTTTGCTGCTTGAGGTCATTTATGTGGTTATATAAGCTTTCAATTTACATATGAAACATTACCAAATTGTTTACATCCGTGGATTTCCAACATCATTTCAGCTTGACCTGTGGTAAATTTCCCCGTGTAGGCACCAAAAGAAAAGCACCTTTGTCCCAGATTCCAACTCACAAGCAGAAGTTAGTTATTAAAAGAGTCAGGAGAGAATAAAAAGAGAAATAACTGTGCTTCTAATAGAAGAAAAGAAAGCAAACGTTGACTTAATCAATTGATTTAAGTAAAAGAACAGATGTTTTCAGTTAGGTCCCCGGTGAAAATTCAGTAGGCGCCAGTGATACTTTAGGACCAGTGGCTTCTGATAAAGTTTGAAACAAAGGTCTGGGCTGCTCTTGCTAAATGGGCATTTGCAAAGCAGACATGTCACCGTGGTGTGATTTTTCTCCTGAGCAGGAGTTACCCTTCTCTCCTGTATGCATTCACTTCTGTTTCTCCTTTAGAGCAGGAAAACAGCATTCCATGTTTGTGCTGTTGTGTTCTTTGAAAATATTGTTGTAAAGAATTTAATTCTCAATCGCTAAATAGGTATTTGACTCCTTTATGTTCTGGCCCAGTGCGAACACCTTGGTATCTTTTGATCTTACCTGGGTTATAGACTTCTCTTTGAGCAGTCAAATTTAAAGAGTGGTTGAGGTGTTAGTTTCCCTGATACTGTCTTCATAATCTGTCCCACAGCCTCTTTGTGAAAACATTAACCAGAACCCCACTCCCTAAATCTTCAAAGGGTTCCTCTGAAAGGTTTCTAAGACTCTACATTTCCTCAAATGCCAGCTTTTCTTCTTCAGCTTCTTGAAAATTGCTTGCAGTAATATGAGCCCTTTCCTTCCCATAAGCACTCCAATGAGGTTATTATTCTTGGGATTCCTTTACCAAATACAGTTTGTTATTATGATTTCAAGTACCACATCATCTCCTTTGCCATTCTTTTTGCCCAGACAGATACCATAGCACCTCCCATTGGACAAACAACTCTGCTGAATTGTAAGCTGTTTATGATCAGAGAACGTATTATACCAAACTTATCCAACCTGCGCCCACAGGCCTCATGCAGTCCAGGGCAGCTTTAAATATGGCCCAACACAAATTCATAAGCTTTCAACTTTCTTAACACATTATGAAAATTATGCATGAATTTTTTTTTTTTAAGCTCATCAGCTATCATTAGTGCTAGTGTATTTTATGTGTGGCCCAAGACAATTCTTTTTTTTTTTCCTAATGTGGCCCAGGGAAGCCAAAAAGTTGGACACCTCTACCCTATACCATTTCAGATCCCTCAAAAATGGTTCCTAGTACATAGTGGGAGTGTAGTAGATGTTGGTTTGAATGAAGCCAGATACCTATCTTTCTTATAATCACTCGCCAGAACACAGTTGCAGACAGGCAATCTCAAGTCATCATGAACTCCCCACTGAAAATAATCAAGATTGCCAAATGACAAAAAAATTTGCTCCTTGCTCATATTTTTCCTAATGAATTCTCCCCTCCTCATCTATGTAGCTATGGTATCTGATAATTGTGGTCTATATATCCATTCACTTATTTTATTATTTTTTGTTTTATTGTTCTTGACAGAGAAAGAGAGAGAGAGAGAGAGAGAGAGAGAGAGAGATACAGAGACAATGAGAGAACTGAACTGGGGGAGCTCCCAGCTCAGCACATGGGTCCACACGGGCCGAGGCCAGGATTCGATCCTGGGTCCCCAGTGCTGCAAAGTGAGTGCTTAACTCACTGAGCCATCCTGGCTTCCCCTATCCATTCACTTATGATCAGTTTGTATTAGCACATAAGAAAGATAATATCTAAAACTATACAGTGACTATTTAGTAGAATAAACTTGTCTTGAAAACTGATATTATGACATTAGTAGGCCAAAAAATAATAAGTAAAAAAAATTGCTTTACAGTGTAATAATTTTCATTGTATGGGAGATAGAATGAGGGACCATTTGCTGGTACCTGCCCAATATCAACTAGCACCTACTCAGAACATGGTCTCAGTGCTTGACTAAATTAAGTGAAGGGGATGGTAAAAAGGATAGTCTTAAGACACATAGGAACTCTGCCACGATTCCTTCTCCAATGCAGCTGGATGGGGTCTGTTCTGATTTTCACCTCTCAGTGTCATCTTTTATCCTGTCCCCCAAACTAAAACATCTGCAGTAGGAACCAGAGAGTGTTTTGGAGGCAGGAGCTGGAGGAAAGCTTATTTGAATGGAGCTGACTTCGTACCTTTCCCAAGGGGAAGAGGTGTTGATAGTTTCTATCAGTAATAACCTCATAGGAAAGTCCTATGCATCTCAAAAGTCACCACCACAGCTGGCACTGATTGAGGGAGAATTTGGAGCCTGAGTCCAAGTGATCATTGAGACATACGTACCCTGTCCCCTGGGTGACTTTTCGACCCCATTCGGGAATTAGAGTGGGAAAAAGCATGGAGAAAACTCTAAAAACTATGCCTGACCTCTGGAAACAGAGAGCATCTGCTTCCCCAGGTATAAAATATTTAATATGCATAACAGAAATATTAAAATAACTTTTTCCTTCTTAAATAAAACACAATTAATTACTCATTAATTCATACATTCACCCATGAATCAACCCAGACCAACTCAAGTAAACACTTGAGAGACAACAGGCAGAAACTGGACCGGAAAGACAGCATCACCCTTCCCTCATGAAGCTTTTAATCTGTGAGAGGGAGAGGCCTTAATCAAATAAGCACGCAGTTGTACAAATGGAGATCAGTACTCTGAAGGGAGGGAATGTGCTTCGAAGCAAGTCTGTAA
>PVKE010049286.1:0-11311 GCA_004027555.1 Craseonycteris thonglongyai | reverse complement strand
AAAAAAAAAAAAAAAAAAAAAAATAGCATTTCTCTTGGAAGAAAGAAGGGAAAGTCCACAAGCAAGGTTGTTACCAATTTGTGTTATGTCCGATTGGAATATGGCGGAATGTGGTTTGCTTTATTTGGCTGGGAGCATTTCTCTGTAACTCGAGGATTCATTAGTTTGAAGTGCTGGCCTTTTGCCTCTTTTCAAGGCCATTTTAGATGCAAATTGTACCCCAGACATTATTTTTAAGTGACAGGAAAATCTCTGGAGATAACAAGAATCAGTCTGTTAAATTTATGGGCCCTTTGCAGGTTCTAATCCTTCTTGATGAATAACTCAGTCTCCAGCCAGGGTTTGAACTTAAGAGTTGATAAAGCATCAGTTTAAGCTGCTGACTACTAAATCAATGTAAGCAATGGCTTAATCAGCCTTCCTACTCCCTCCAGTACCTTCCCACAGAATTCCGTCAGACTTCCATGAAGCCAGGTCTACAAGAGACAGACATCCCACAGGCCATTTGTAGCCATTAGATAGTATGGGAAGGGAATGTAGCAGAATAATTCTGTTTTACTATTGAGGACATTGGTATTCTGCAGAGCAAGATGGACAACCTTGACTTAGAGACTGCTGAGGTTTGGGGAGCAGCTGTGAATTCGGGGGGAGGGGAGGTTTTAGGACAAAATAGAGAGGAGACAAACAACTTATGATAGAAGTCTAACAACTTGGGTTGCTTGTAGAGAAGACATCTCAGATAATATTGTGTATTTGGCTGGTTTTTAATCCTAATTCATGCCTGGGAGCAGAACACAGAGCACATGAGAGGGGCAGTGTATAAACCCTTTGGAGAGAGGTAACAGGGCTTTTGAGTGATGGAGGGTCCTTTTTAATTATCCTCTCCAGGATCTGATGATGGAAATTTCCCCCAAAGGCCCATTTTCTGCTGGCAAATTGAGAAAGGTTTCCATTTCTCTGACACACAAGTTTTGGCATGTAGTTTTAAGTGTAGGTTGATGTAATATATAGAGAAATCACTATTGCCATCAAGTCCCTAGTTGGGGAGTTTGTCACATTAAAGGTTTGTTGTCTATATATGTATGCAGTTTTATTGGAATTGAGAAGAAGCATGACTAAGGCACCTGGTGTCCTACAGAGTAGGCATCTTTCCGCACCCAGATCTATGAAGAAGCATCCGGTCCACTATGGCCTTTTGAACTTTCGTGCGAGGCAAACTGATCATTTAGAACTCTGCAGCCACTGTGGAAGCTGGATTCCAGGAGAACAGGAAGACCCTGAACTGAAGACTGTCTGAGCTGAAAGGTAGGGTCCCTGTTGTAAGACTGTGAATCTTGGGCATAAAGGTGTGGGTTGCTCTTGCACAGTTTTTAGAATCTGAGTGGTTGTCGGGGGGGTGGGGGGTGGGAAAGTCTGCTTAGAAAGAGCAGGCACTAAGTTCTTGATGAAGAATACATCCACAGTGAAGGGAGAAGGTCAGGTTCCTGTGTCCTCTGCACAGAGGGGCTTCTGACCTTCTAAAGCTTTGGCTACTTCAGGTCACCAGCAGTAGCATCCCCGGGGAGCTTTGTAACAATGCAAAATCTCAAGTTCAATCTCAAATCTGAAACTCACTCAATGAGAACCTGCCACTTAGTACTTTCAAGCGATCCCTATGCACCTAAGGCTAGAGAAGCGCAGTTCTAAAGGAAACATAAACAAGAAAGACCTTCGTTGAGGGTCTTAGGACTTCTGTGGCAGCCCAAGCTTCAGTGTTCAAACCCATCTCTTTCAAGAGAAACAAATTATATTGTAACTTAAATTATGCAACTGAGTTTTCACATGCATGAGACAATCGCTGTTTAGTTTGAATGATTCAAATGGATTGAGGGTATTTCTCTCTCTCTCTCCTTTGTGCTTCCCTCCCACCACCCCACACCGCCTTTCTCTCTATTATATAAAGAATCAAATCTATCACTCCATAAACCTTCAGTATCTTAGTCTGAAGACAAAACCATATTCCTTCATTGGTTTTGGATCTCCAGGGAGCTCAGGGATTGAGAGTGTCTATGTTCAGGCACCTATGTGACATTTTGACCGCAAAGTGATTGTTAAAGTGGCATCTATTATCGTCACCTGGACCAAAATTGGTTGCCCTCAAAAGGGTATCAGTTACCAAAAACTTAACACAGTAGAATCTGCTATAGGAATGTAAATGCTTTTTCACAGTTAGGGATTTCATACTTTAGTTTAGGTTGCATTAAGGTTTCCCTACATGGGTGGACTTGTGAAAACAAAACTTATTTTTTGTCTTTTTTTGGGAACAAACTTAAGTAGGCACAAAGAATTCTGTGGCCCGATGGGAGTTTGTTTAATAAACCAAAAACTTGCTCTAAAACCCAAGTTCCTTTTTTTAGTGGATTTTAAATAAATTACTGAATAAACAAATATTTACTTTTAGTCAATGGCTACAGTAGGAGAGAGAAATGATAGGTTTTTCTAGTAATAATTTTTGGATTTTCATGTATGCACTCAAATCTGCACTGCTTCACTTCAAACTCAGGGAAAATACCTGTGATTATAGATGTAAACTGGCTTCCTAAGGTTTTAAAAATATTTTCTTCCAAATTATTTTCCACATCTAATTTTAGAGAGCAAATGATCCAATCCTTCCTTTTGATGACAAAAGGGAAACATTCAGTATTTTAAAAAAATACAAATTAGACACACTCATAGTCAAATTGGATTTCTAAATAACAGTAAGCAATGGTCACTATTAATGATCACAATATTTAAAGGAAATATTATAACTTTAATATTTTATCAATATTGCATTTTTGAGGGTTAGGATAACTACAGTATTTTTGTTGGAAGTGAAATAATCTTATATATCCATCCTATAGATAATTTAACTATAAAAAAATCCTAGAGGACATAAGTAGTCTATTTTTCAGTTTCTGATTTACATGCATCTCCATATTTTTTTTAATGATTTTCCTATGACAAATGTCACAGCAACAGAACTAGAATGAGACATTTACATCTATAGTGAAATGGCAATTCACACTATTCTTGTTTATATCATGTCTTTAGGTATTGAACTTCTATGAAGTCTAGTTGGATAGTCAGGAGAATTCATTTATCTACCTAGTTCCCTACCTACCAACCTACCCCATCTGTCATCTATCTATCTGTCTATCTATCTATCTATCTATCTATCTATCTATCTATCTATCTATCTATCTATCATCTATCTATCTATCTACCTACCTACCTACCTACCTATCTACCATGTATTTATTTTTAGAAAAAAAAATTACTGCATTTTTGTGTCTGTATAAATATATTGTCAATAAGAAAACTTGCTTGGTATTAAGTGCTTAAATAAACTAAATTAGAACTAAGTAGTTTAATAAAGATATTCTTATGATTATTCAAACATTCACATGTTCTCACACAGTATTAATTTTTAAAATTATTATTTATGTTAAGTTATACATACAACACAGTTCACTGGAAAACATACTATAATACAGAAACACTGGATTTTCTGGGTTTAAAAGTATGGGGGTATAAGTTATTGATGAGAGAGTGTACGAGAGAGAGAGAAAGAGAGAGAAAAAAGAGAGAGAGAGAGGAGAAGAAAGAACAGAAGACAAAAATTTTTAGTGGAATGGATAGCCATTGATCACTGAACGTCATCTAAGGCTCACTTTTCCTCCTGATTCCCAAACTTCCTTCTTGTTCCAAAATTTCAACAGGTCTTGTCTTTCAGTTTTTAAGCAACATTGTGGTTAGGATATTTTTTCCTGGGAAAATTTTATAAGGAAAGAGATATTAATACTTAAGACTGACAAAAATCCTTTTACAAATTAAAGGTATATGGTAGCCATCCATCAACAGAGAGAAGGTTGTAGGAATAAACAGAAATGAAATATTCAGAGTAAAGAAGGAGCAAGGACTTTGGAAAAGTCTAGAATATTGAGTTTTGCTAGGAAGCATGAACACAGCCAGTAATCCAGAATTAGGCCCACAGGGCTACAGGGAAGGTTTAGAAGTTTTACAGACTTTGAAGCAGAACCCAGTGGAGGCCAGCTTTGCCTCCTCCAGGGTTTTGCCATTGCTAACTCTGTCAGAAATACAGGAGAAGAAAAGTGAAGTTGATGAATTGCCTTTGGAACAACCTGGTTCATAGATTTTGAAATAGTGGATTCATGTGCCACCTTTTAGTCATTCCTGGCTTTTAAGCTTCTGGGCAAATATGAATAATCACATAGAGAGTACACAAAGTCATAAATGTTATGAAGGACTAGCTAGTAATTGTGGTTGGTCTTCCATGCAATGTCTGCTGCCCAGTGGTGGCCCCACCCCTTGTACAACCCCACACAGGGGCTATGCCTGTCGCCTGAGCCCCGTGGCTCGGAAGCACTACCACAAGAATCAATTCTTGCTCCAGGGCACACTCTTGGCTGGTTTGGTCACTTCAGGAAGTCTGGCAGAAGACACAGTGGTCTCCTTGTATCTTGTCCTCTATTCAGATTCGCTTATTCATCGGAAGGTTACATTTTGGCTTGGGAACTCCCAGAGGCAAAGTGTGGGAGCAAGGAAGTTCTATGTTTTGAGTTCCTTGTGTGTTTGTTTGATTTTGTTTAAATGAGATCTTTGCAGCATGGAGATGAACCCTGCAATAGAGAGTTCTGTACTAGATCTTAAGGTAAAAGTTTTCTTGAGAAACACACATTCATTATCGGTAGAGTCCCACCTACACCCACATTTTCCTTGAAAACCTGCATGTATAAAGTGGGGTCTTCTCTGCTCCTTGAAATCTAGATAAGATTGGGCACATACTCCATTTCAAGGTTAAGGACAGCCAAGGCCTGCCCGAAATGTTCTATAACTTTGGAATTCAATCTCATTCTGTCCAGGCCCACTTTTACATATCCAAACACATCACAATACTCAACAGAGCAAAAGTCTTTCCATTGAGAAATACCCAACCTAGCAAGAAGCCAGTGTTGTTGCAATTTAGCATTCACCTTCCTTCATAGCAAAATTCCTGCCACTTACCAACATTTACACTTCTAAGAGAGCTGTCACTTCAACAATTTCACTTTCTTATTATACAAATGGTGCTATTTAATCTATACTTTTCCTTAAGATCTTTAACATGTCAAAGGGAATGAAAATCATGTCTTTTTTTACCTCTGGTCTTTTCCTACCTGGGTTTGCTCAGTCTTAAGATGGGAAGTACTACGGTCTGAATTCATATGTGAAAATCCTGACCCCCAAGGTGATGGTGTTAAGAGATGGGGCCTTTGGTAGAGAATTGGGTCACAGGGGTGGAGCCCTCATGATGGGATTAGTGACCCTATGAAGGAGACCCTAGCAAGTTCTCTTGCTCCTCTCCTACATGAGGACATAGCAAAAAGATTTCTGTGTACCAACCAGAAAGAAAGCTTTCACTGGTACCCCAATCTCTGAATTCTAGCCTTCAGGACTATGAGAAAAACAACTCTGTTTTCTATATGCTACCCAGTTTATGGCATTTTGGGTATAGCAGCTTTTACAGACTAAGACAGAAAAAATAATCACTAATATCAAAGGAAGTTTTTGTCTCTTTATGATCTCATCAGAAATTTCTGCTCCTAGGGGGCAGTGAATATATGTAATATGTGTATAAATGATATATATATAATTTATAATTTTTATATTACTTCAAGCACCTCCCCTAACATAGTATCTTAGACATTATCTCTTTTTAAATAAATGGATGGGTGGATCGACTAAAAAAAGACTAAAAGTGTGTCTTAAACACTAAGAGAAATGTGGCAAACAAACATGTAAGTAAATGCTGGCTCTTATGTCCATTGCAAGGGTTAGACGCAGTAATCCTCCAAATTCTCTTTTTCATCATCTGTTAAGTAGATTAGAGTTTGGGTTTTTGTTAGTAGGACTTTTCCCATTTAGATTCATTGTTACAGATGTGTCTACACGGGGTAAGTATTCTCTTACCATGGAACATGATGTGATTTACAAATAATGCTGAATCTGAAGACACCATGGCTTGGCATTTAGAATTAACACACAGAGTAACACACTGACCCAGGGACAACTGAGCTGATCAGAGTCACAAAGACATAGATGAAGTGATGCTGCAGAAAATTCCTGGCATCTTGCTAAGATCTCTCCTCATTGGCTTTGCTCAAACACCCTGGGCAGCATCCGAAAAGAATGCCCTGGAGCGACTTGTCTCTTTCTAAATATCTCTTCAAAAATAAACCCCAGTTCCAATATTCTGTTTACATCTGAGAACAATTTTGTCAGGAAATGTATAGGCCATGTCACCCTTCACAAGAAAGTGTTTATCCAAAGGGTTAACACGGATGAGTCATTGCGCACTCCAACGCCAGTTCTCTGGAGGCGGGATTCCTGTAAACAGCCAGCCACTTTGAACTTCTGGTTTTCACTTTATGTCATATTCCAACCACTAAACCAACACAACCACGACGGAGTTCTTCTCGGCTAAACCAAACACACCCACCTCATGGAAACTTACTCTGGAAAAATGAGACAGAAAAGCATCTTCCTAGAGAAAGCTCAGGCCATCTAATTGACGTTGATTAATCTCTTACTGCAAATAGTTCAAGGCCACCCTGGGGTGAGCCCAGGCCGGTTCTGGAGGCTTGAAGTTACTCTGCAAATGGAATCTGTACCCATGAGACTCAGGTCACGTTTCCAAGAGTGATGTGCTTTGAAGCTCTGACAACTTTTCAGCTTGGCTTCAGAAAAAGATTATAGTGTGTGCTCACCTCCCAAAGTCAGCTCTCCTCCCATGCAACACATAGGTGATGTAGTATGGAACTATATACCTGAAACCCATGTAATTTTACTAACTAATGTCTCTCCAACAAATTTAATCATAAAATAAATGACAAAAACAAACAAACAAACCAGAACGTAAAAAAGAAAATGATTATATACATCTATTATAATACATTAATTATTCTTTTATCCACCCTCCCACTAGCCTGTATGTTGCTTGAAGACAAGAATGATTCATCCTAGGGGCACAGGGATGGTTCAACATAGGCAAATCAAGCAATGTGATATACCAAATAAACAAAATAAAAAGATAAAAACCCTATGATTATATCAACTGATACAGGAAAAGCATTCGACAAAATACAACATTCATTTATGATCAAAACACTTAATAAAATATTCTACTAGTTTTTAAGTGTCAACTCCTAACACAATACTCCTATCACATCATAAGCACTCAACAAGTGTGGAATAAATAGTGAATGACTATCTTCTCATTATATCCACTTATTCAAGTTAACATAATAATGATTTTTCTAGTTGAGGACAGTTCATTTTGAATTTAAGACTCCCCCTTAGTACTTGTGTGAAGATCAATTTATGCAACTCTGGCCTCAGGATCTTGTTTGCTTTCTGTGTGTTTTTTTTCTCTAGAACACTGGCAAGACCTGTTAGGAATGCTGATGGGATTAAATTAAGATGACATCTTTACTCAGAATGCAGTATATTAGAGGCGTTTAAGAAAATGTGGCAACTCCTTTAGAATTCTTATTGTTACAAGTATCGGAGCATCAGTTAACCACAGTACTGTCTCTATTTATGGGCTGTGCACAGCACATCTTCATGAAAGCAGTTTGGTAAACGTGGAAATTTTTCATATCCTGCGGAGACAGTGTGACAGTCTGAAGTAATGTTTGGCCTAGGACTAGGGGTTGGGAACATCTGCGTACAGGGCAGAATTTAAGCCCTGCCACCAGCCTAGGTGGACCCTGCACACAGTGAAATCTGCAATTTGTCTGGATAATGATTTTATCTGGATAGTTCAAGTGATGGGTTAAGACAGTTACGTGAATTTGCTGAGAACCTCAGCCGAGCTAGAAAAGAGGAGAGTGCAATAGAAGAGAAGAGACAGTGAGAGATTTCAAAGCCTGAATTATCCAGAGTGACTGCTTATGGTTGCCATGTTCCTCATGTGTTTTATTTCACTTGTAAGATGTACCTCTTTCTTCAAATCCACCAAAAACTCATCACTCCTGGGAAACAAAGGTCCTAGTGTGAGTGATTTTTACCTTGAATTGTAAATTCTTCCCAGACCCCATTTTGATTAAACTAGACAAACCAGCTATAACACAATTCTCTTAACAGCTTATTGCTCCTACCAATATGTGTAAAGTACTAGGAGTCACTGTCAGAACTTGGTACTAGAGTACATATTGTATAGATACAGAGCTGAAAGAGTGAAAAGTATAGTAGGGCAGCTAGAGAAGTGCATTGAAAATGACTCCTCTAGAATGTGTACATGCCATAGGGAGCACATACAAGGAGTTGTCAGAGCTTAGAGAAATAAAGCAAACCCAGTCTACCTTGGTCTGGGGAAGCTTCCAGTAGGCTTTACATTTTTACCTTAAGCTCTAAGCAGGGTGAAGAGGGGAGTAAGGTAAAGAAAGGGCATTTTGACCAAGTCAGTAACATAATGCAAAGACAAGATGACAAGAGAACATGCACGCGTGGTTATCTGCAGGTAGTTTGACAAAGGAGATTATTTGGGTCCATAGTGGGTGGGGTTGCAATGTGCTGAAGCAAGAGATTGATGATTCTGATGGACTTTGTTTCAAGGAGTTCTGAGTTAATGCCAATTCACAGTTCATGTTTGAATTTTGGAAAGACCACATTAACAACAGCACAGACAATAGAGTAGAGGGACATAAAAGTAAAGCCAGGAAGAAAAGTGAAGTCTATTGACTTACCCAAGATAAGCTGCAACCTGAACTAAAACAGAAACACTTGAGACACTGCAAGGGAGGGGTTTTAGAGTATTGACTAGATATAATTAACCTCAGGGTAATCTGGACAGGGACTGAGAAAAAGGAGGATTTAAGGTGACTCTGGGGTTTCCATTTTGTGCATCTGAAAACAGGATAGTCCCATTTATTGAGAAAGGGAGGCTGGAGTAATGTGCGCTTTGAACATGTTTAGTTGGTGGTATCTGTCCAGTGTCAAGAAGTTTGTTGAGCACAGAATGCAGTGCTGGAAATTTAACTGCATTTAAGACAACATTGGAGAATTTTTAGTATTTAACAGATGAGTGGGGAAGTGTTGCTCATGGAAAAAACGGAGAATGACCAGAGAGGTTTTGAAAAAGACCATAAGGGAGAGTGTCATAGAATTGAAGAGATGATGGGTTTTCAAGAAAGATGGAATGAAGAAAGCCACATCATGTAGATAAGTCGTATTATCATAGAACTGTCAAATGTCCGCTGTCTTTTTTTGACCAAGGGCACATGCCAGAATTTTGTGAGAGCCTTTTCATGGAGTCAAGCTGGATGGCTGGGTGTGAAATCAGTACAATGGTAGATGAGTCAATGCAGAGGGAGAAGAATCATTCAAAAAGTTTGATTGTGGAAGAGGGGTGGGAAATATGATGTCTGATGAAAAATGAAAGTAGTGAGCACATATTTTTTCTTGTTTTTTTTTTATGTTTTAGTGGAACATTTAGATTGCTCTTTGTTTAGAAGAAGAAAATGGTGGGTGGGGGTGGGGGATGTTGTTTCAAGATTGAGGAGAAGTATAGACAGAGGTCTGAAAGAGAAATGCCACAGAACACAGCATAAAGGATTAACTTGGACAGAAGAGGGGCCTCTCTTTCCTAGAGAAGGGAGGATAGATGGAAAGACAGATAGCTAAATAAAACTGTATCTTATTTCCTTTGGAAATCCCAAACAGTAAAGAAACGCAATTTTACTGACCAATAATTGATGATTCCATGTCGAAGGACCTCCATCTGGCAGGAAGTGCAAATGATTTAAGATTGAGAATCTGCTTCCCTGTCTGCAGTGGGACCATTAGGTGGGTGGAAAAAAATAGGCTTGGTGAGTGGGGAAAGTTGAGGGGACAAATGAAGTCTCCCTGGGTCCAATCTCACTATATTTTGATTCTCTATGGAAGAGAACAGATGTTCTCTTTTTCATTGAGAAAGCACCATGTTTCCTCCTCAACTTCATTTTAAACAGGAGGTTTCAAGAGAGGCCACCCACAGTTCTGAGTGTTCCCACTGAGAGGAAAAATAAATGCCAAACCCATGTGCACTGAGCAAGGAGGAGCAGCTTGGAAAAAAAACCCCAAAAAACTCCAACTCTATAGCCAGACTTGCCTAATTGGATGAGATGCAAAGAATAAGTTCACCAAGCTTTTATTATTTTTTAAACCACTAATAGTTCATTGCCATTGATAACAGGCAACATCACTAATCAGTAATAGCCCAGTTACTAAGCCCAGAAAGTTTTATAGTTCTTAGAAAGCATAATATATTTTTTATCTGTTAGTTTGTTTTTGTTTTCCTTGGGATTAATATGGTAATAGGGATGGTATAGAAAGAACGAGGTTATAAAACTGTTCAAAATTATGTGTATTCACAGTGGTGACCAGAAGTTTTGTTCATAAGGAGGTAAGTGGGGCTGATAGTCTCTGGAGTCAGGGGCAAGTGGGGAACAATGTAGCTTAGAACACTGGCTACAGCTTTGCATGAGTTTGGGAAACTTACTTCACATGTCTATTATCAATTTTCGTGATCATAAAATGCTGGGTCTATTATTTATAGGGCTACATAATAAATAAATATACATACATTACATATACTTCTATATGATTATATTTAATATTTACTTATACCTTTTTATACTAGTTTTATTTATTATTGTATAGGTTTTAATCCATCCAGATCCTGCCAAAAGAAATAGAATTCATGGATGGTTCAAATGAAGAGACTTTAAAGAAGGAAATACAGAGATAAAGGTGGTATAAGGGCACATGAAGAGGGAGAAAAGTTTGATGAGATGAAGCAATCAATCCAGAGGAAGCCAGTGAGGGACAGAGAGAAAATAGTGTCATCAGGGGTAGGAACCACCTGGAACTGTGGACAAGGAGATGTCCTAGTGACCTGCCAGAGACTCGATGTCTATGCAGCAAGGGAGTTGGAGAAGAAATTTCTTATCTTATTCCTTTCACCCTTCATCCATTTTTTTTTTAATAGACAAGTTCTTATATATTTTTATTTATTTATTTTATTTTTGACAGAGAGAGAGAGAGAGAGATACAGAGACAGAGACAGAGAGAGAACTGAACTGGGGGAACTCCCCAGTTCAGCATATGGGTTCGCATGGGCTGGGGACAGGATTCGATCCTCAGTCCCCAGTGCTGCAAAGTGAGCGCTCAACCCACTGAGTCATACCGGCTTCCCTTTGCTTTGAATTTAAAGATTACTTTGGCTAGTATAGACGTTTTAACAATATTC
>PVKE010049285.1:0-11312 GCA_004027555.1 Craseonycteris thonglongyai | reverse complement strand
GGGAGCTGAGAATACCTCAGCCAACAGCTTTTGCTTCAAGGAAGCCCGTCCTCACTACTCCAAAACCCTACCAGGGATCGGTCTCACAGTGACAGCGGAAATTCTTTTCTTCTACCTCCACTTATTCTTCCAAATGTTCCAACGGGGGTGTTTGACAATGGAAGCAAAGAGCCAAAATAGCAGGCAAACCGCCTCCCTGACACACTGGGTCACCTCAGCCTGTTGCCATCTCCAAACCCAAGGACAGGTCCTCTGGGCCAGTCCCCGGAGCCCAGCTTGGCTGTGTGGACTACGAAGCCTCAGCTCTTCACACACACCCAGCTAAGGAGCACAACTGGATGACACACTGTCCGTGACCCAAGGGCACTTGGACTGACAAATGGAAAAACAAACCAAGTGCCTCAGACACCTTGGAGAAGCTTGTAGCCAACAGGCAAACCTCGAAGGACAGGTGAATCGGTACCAACTGTGAACCTACCGGCTGCCACAGCTAACTAAACACACCGATTAATTTTATCTTTAAAAATCTCCTATGTCACCCCAATAAATTTAGCAACAAAATTTAAAAACAAACCAACAAACATAAAAGCATCCATAACCCTAAAAAAAGAAAATCTCCTATGTGAGGCCAGATCTCCATAAATGAAGCCTTAGAATACAGTAATTTCAAATGCCAAAGGCACAGACAAATGTTCCTAAGACTTTACCACTTAGAATGGCAAGTAATACTAATTGGAATAAAAAGGAATATTTAGCTCTTTACAATAGTTCTACTAGTAGAGCATGATGAATTTTTCACAGAGGACTGAACATTTCAGACCAACATTAAAAGGTTAAGAGGAAGTTATTTTTAATTTTCGTTAACTGGGTAGCAAATTTTCATCTCCACCCCTCTCCCTTAAATCCTAACCCACTTGACTGCAGTATGAACAACATTTTATTTCATACCATAAAATGCAAGTTCTATTGAATGTGGTTAAAGCATTCTTTTAAAGTATGTGGATTTTCCTAAATGGGCATTTTTAGTTTCCAGCCTACAAAACCCTCTACTCATGGATATGATCTGGGCTGAGAGACTAGGTGGCACGCTGCCCCTAAAAACAAGGTTGTGTGCCCTTCCCTCCTCAGAGCCCGTAACTGGTTTCCCTGGCGAGTGTCTCAATCTAGTCCCTGGATTCCTGAGAACCCCCGGAGAGAAGAGACTACCCTCCCAGCAGCCCATCCCCACAGGGCATGGCAGAGAGCTGTGTGAACTCTGGACATTCAAACATTTGACTATTAAAATCCAAGAGGACATTTGCTTCAAATCCTCTCCTGCTAGCTCTAGACCAGAGAATCCAGCTGGGACAGACGCAGAGAATCACAGGAGAGCGTGCAGTGCAAAAGCGGGGCCACAGAAGTGATCTCAAAGTGTGAGGGTGAGGGAAAGGGGCAGAAGGGGCAGAGAGCAAAAAAAAACAAAGACTGCAAACACAAAAGGAGCACATATTGATGATCTAGAATACTTTAGATAATTAGATAATATGTGAAAATAGGAGTGCCTGGTAGGCTTATGGCATGTTAACAAAACAAAATGATCAGTCACACTTATAAGAAAAAACCTTTAAAAGTGGCTCCCCGGAATAACAAGCATACTATAAGTAGTTTTTATATTGTGAAACAATAAAACAAATATTAGCTGTCAAAGAAAAAACAGGGGAAGCCAGGATGGCTCAGTGGGTTAGGCGCTCACTTTGTAGCCCCGGGGACCGAGGATCGAATCCAGGCCCCGGCACTGGCCCATGTGGACCCATATGCTGAACTGGGGAGTGGTGCCTCCAGTTCAGTTCTCACTGGGGTGAGACCCCGGCCCAGTTCCTGCCCTGTGCAGCCCTGTGCCCACCTGTGGAATGAAACTATATGGAAAAACCAATGATGTGCAACTATAGAGACTGTTCTGGGCCCTCCCCCTTCTCTCTGTCTCCGTCTCTGTATCTCTCTCTCTCTGTTAAGAAAAAAAAAACCAATAAAAATAAATCTTTAAAAAAATAAAGAAAGAAAAAAAAAACAGCATACACATGCATAGTTTTTTAATGTTGTTGGATCTTTGAGATACAGATAAGCATCTGTTCACAAAACCAATATAAAGTCTTCCAATTCATAATGGCTATTTCTACCTCCCCTGCCTTAGATGACATCTTGTATCTTGTTCCTTACCTCCTAAAATAAGCCAAGTTCCTTGAAAGCAAAGACCTTATTTTATATTTACCTGTTTTCTATGCATCAACACGGCTATACATAGCATACCCATTATCTCATTTGTAATAAAGACTATTTTGTTGCAATGAATCTGCTCTTTTTAAAAAAGATTTATTTATTGTTTATGACAGAGAGAGACCTAGAGAAGGGGGAGGGCCCAGAGCAGCCTCCATAGTTGCAGTTCACTAGTTGTGACGTGGTTTCATTCCACAGAGGTGGATGTGGGGCTGCACAGGGAGGGAACCTAACAGGGGGCCTCCTGCATGGAAGGTAGGAACCTTCAACACTGAGCCATCCTGGTGGTTACCAGTTGTGCTGCAGTTCAGCATATGGGGTTACTTGGGCTGGGGCTGAGAATCAAACCCTGGATCTTGCAATTGTGAGGCGAGCACTCAACCGCTGAGCTATCCCAGCAACCCCTGAATTCCGTATCATGTATACGCACTTGTTAAAAGTCACTGATTTCAAAATAATGTAGATTTGCTTCTTTCCATCTTCTACTAGCATCTTAAATTCAAGGCTTCTCTGAACAAATTAGGCTATACTGAAACCATACCAACTCCCAAAAACCAGACAAACTATACACATTTCTATGAGAAGAAATTTTCATAGAAATGACCTTCCCCCTGTTAAGAAATGGCATTTCTGAGTAGCTAACGGCAGGAAGACACCCTGAACTGAAGCCATAGATGTCAATAGTGATGAGAACATGGGTTGGGTTAATTAGCAAAGAGCTATATACCTTTGACTGCAAAGATACAGGTCCATATGCAAGAAATCCCTCAAGCTTATCAACAAGTTGAGAATTTCAATCATGATGGTGCTATCATTTTTCCAAGGTCTTTAAAACAAGTGTGATGGGACAAAGACAAGTTTTCAGAGACAAAAGGAGGGACTGGCAGCTTCAGTAAGAACTGCTGGGCTCAGCACTGTAGGCCGGGTGCAAGGACAGACCCCACCATCAAGAATCCGCCCTTCACGAGGCTCAAACGGTAGCTCGTGAGGTCACCACTGGAGAGTGTGTCTGAACCCAGTGCCGCTGTGGCCTGGACCTGCATCTTTGGTGATAAAAGATAACCTACAACCTCCACTGGCCTCTGAGGTCAGCAGTTTCTAATCAAACGATTCCCAAGAATAATCTCTCCTCAATGGTGTGGTAATCAAAGAATTGGCATTAAAAAGAGAACTGAGATGAGGGACAATCAGAACCCCACTGGACACACGTGCAACATGCTTTTGTCTATCTTCCCCTTTCTGTCCCCATCAATTAATGACAGAACTGCAATAAGGATGACAAATCAAGCGAATCCAACAGTCATTAATCTCAAGACTCAAGACAGGTTTGTTTGCCTGCCTCAAAGAGAACAGGGAAACTGTGCCCACTGGCCCCTTGTTCTAGTCCTGGGAATTGAGAGCTTCCTGGTGATCAAGGACATAGTCAGGGTCACTTACCATGAGTTCAAAGGGGAGCACCTAACTCACAATGACATGTTAGGCAAAACCAGCAGAGAGACTGGAGTCCTAATGTGGACACACAGCCCTGTACAGGTGGCAGACATTAATTACTCCCTCCCCTATACCTTCCCCTCACCTCCCCACCTCAAATTCACCTTTTTAAAGATAGTGTCTTTAAACCAATGAAATGTTTACAGTGCAAAGCTCCTAATTTCTGGATAACCATCAGTCTGAAAAAACAGACGGAAACACGTGTAACAGATTCTCATCTATTGCTTCCTCCTCTTGAAATTTTATTCTTCTACTTGCCTTTCTGCATGAATCTTAGTTTCAACTCTCAGACTCAAGTCACAACAAGGTACTGCTAGTCTCCCCAAAGGAGGCTTCTAAACAACATGAATGACATACTCTCTTAAATATCTGTGAAAGAATGTCTTTCTAGGACGCCTTTGGTATATGCAATTTTTTTTTTACCCAGAACCATTTTCAAAGTCCATGATGCCTTTCTGAATCCTGTACTTTGAGTCTTCATTTACATTAAAACTTTCTCACTTCTAAGATATGTATTTTCAGGATATATGCATGACAAATCCAAATAGTTATGATGACTGAACTCTAAAATTATCAAATCATTAACTAAAAAAATTAGAATTTGCACTCTCAGCTCACACAGTATCTGACATTCACAACAGCAACGAACTTGGACATGGCACAGCCTGCCCTTCTCCTACTGTTTCCTTAGCCACTCACTGGAAACCACTGCAAATTCCACTCAAATTGCTACAATGCCCACGATTCCAGTCTGCCGTTAACCTTGTCAGGGACACAATTTTCTGACAACTGCTGTAAAATACCACATAAATGATGCTTCATTTTCCCCTTGCACAGACAGCTTTCCCTGTGGGTGATTTGCTATGCTGTTCTAAAATTCGTTCTTTTAAGACATGGCTTCCTTTTTAGACATGACATTTTTAGCTATGGAATTTAATTTCCTCAAACAACCTCCTTATTGGTAACTCAGTTATGAGCCCATCTTTGATCTTCACTCCTACATGGCATCTGTTCCTGACCCCTTTGCAAGCACTCAATGTTTCTCTGTTGTCTAATATCTGCTGAAAGCAGGAAATGTTAGAAAATGCTACAACTATCTACACAGGCCACTTTAACAAAACCTCACACAATCAGGGCTGAGCACTGACAAGACAAAATGTCAGCTTAATAAAGAGTTTTAAAATTACCCTTAACTGTTTGGAGTACCCACCAATTACCATGCATGTGATATGCTACATGTTATTCTATACATTCTTATTAACCTTCATCAAATCTCAAGAAAAGCAGTTTGCTCTCCATTTTAAAAATCAGGAAACCCACGTTCAGAGAGATTAAGTGATTTTTCCAAGTAATCCATCTAGAAAGTAGCAGAGCATTATTCCAAAGCCTCTCCCCCACACCACATCATAGCTCATAATTGCAGGAGAGGAGCTTTGAAATAAAGGCTATTAGGGGAGCCAAATGCATTTTAAGTAAAAGAGTCATTGTTTCACCTGCAATTTCCTTTTTCCTCTATTATGTCATGCTGTCTACAGAACTGCTCCTAATTATGAATCATTTTCTACTTGAGGCAACCAAGGACTGTGGACCTTCAACTTATAACAGTGTAATATGTAAATAGGTTTTAATCCTAGGAACACTGCGTTTGAAGCAATTTTAACATTACTTGTTCACAGAAGGAAAAATTCCTAAAAGCATGTCCTACCTACAATGCAAGTAGAGCCCCTGCCCCACCCCCTGGAAGGGCACACCTGAGCCTAATTTAGGTTGGTGATGGTGACAAGGAAGGCTTAACAAGAATGGAAATCCCCCATTGTAAAAACTGTAATGGGTGTGACCGAAACAGCTAAATCAAGTCATGATGGATGGCTGTGTCAGGCAGAATAGATTATGCAAACAAAGGATAAACTAAGGATGGCTTTTTTCTTTCAATTACAGTTGACACTCAATATTATTTTATATTAAGTTTCAGGTAATCTGCATAGTGGTTAGGCATTTATATTATTTACAAAGTGACTCCCCCTGATAAGTCTACTACCCACATAGTTATCAGAATGTTATTGACTATAGTACCTACGCTGTATTTTATATCCCAGGACTATTTTGTGGCTACCAATTTTTACTCAATCCCTTCATCTTTTTCACCCAGTTCCCTCAACCTCTCTCCCATCAAGCAACTACCAGTTTGTTCTCTATCTAGGGTGACTTTTGACTCACTGCTGCCCAAGAAAAGCAGAAATGTGGGGGGTCGGGGGAGGGGAGGAAAGAAAGAAAGAAAGAGAAAGACAAAAGAAAGAAAGAAAGAAAGAAAGAAAAGAAAAGCTATAACAGCATAGACACTAACTAAAGGTAAATGGAAACTAAAATAAAGCAGAGAAAATACTACTGCATCCATTAATCAAAACTGAAAATAGAAATAATTCAATGAGCATTTGATGTTAAAGATTTAACTATTCTTTTTTAATAGGGAAACAAAGAAATATACTACCTGTATAGAAAAGTAATACAACATATATTTGGCAAAAGATTTTAGTTAAACTTTGAAATCTCTAAATTTAGGCCATAAATGGTCCTATTGCCTTCAAAGAAAAACTATGTGTATAAATGTAATCAATAAAACTTACGTACTAGACACAATGTACTCTTCAGAATTGTTTCAGAAATGGCCCTGCTTAAGAAGAACATCACACTATTGGTTAGAATTATTCAGAAAAGCAAAAAGAAAAAATAAACTAGAACTTCCTGCCTCATTGCATTTAAGGTTAACACTCTTAGCAATCAAATATTCCAACTTAAAGCAAGTGAAAAGAGGGCAGGCCTCCAGCCAACAGCCATATGAGTGAACTTGAAAGCAGACTCCCCAACCCCACTTGAACCTGCAGGTAACTGCAACCTCGTCACAGACTGAGCCAGACACAGATGCAAACAGCCACCAGATGCCCTATCACAAAAACGGGGAGCTAGTGGCTGTCTGGTTATCCAGGTCACTAAGTTTGGGGATGACATATATAAGACAACAGATAAATTATTAAATAGATAATTAATATACCTATTCTTATGTTAACATATGAGCCTGTCACAGAAGGTACAACATTATTTAACTTTAACTTTAAAACAAAGGAACAAATGTACTCAAGTATCTGGCCTTACAGAAAACAAAAATAGCCCCAATTTGGACTTACTATTTTTCAAACATTAAAAAGTATATATTACATATATATTCTGGTATCTATGGTAGTTTAAAACTCAACAACTTGGACTTAGGACTTTTTAACTCTGAAGAATATTAGCAAAATTTTAAAACTTCTAAGAGATTTCCAGAGGCAAATAATGACACAATTTTTCTACTAATTCACATGAACTGATTCTAGCATTCCTTCCTGACACATAAGTAGAATTCCCTGAAGAACCAATGTCAAGCAAACACAAACATCTTCCTTCTATGATATGTTGGAGGATTTTATGCTCCATCATGCACTGTTCTTCAAATGTCAACCTTTTAGGAAAGGATGGCGTCTAAAGAGACAACGTGCTGCCACCAAAAGACCAGCCACAGGGAGGACATCTGGACTCTCACACCCAGCAAGCAGCACACCTGCCAGCCACCACCCAAAGCCCTCAACCTGTTCCTTTGCAAAAACAACATACAACTAGGGTATATCATTATGTTTCAGAATAAAAAAAGAATACCAATATTATCATACTGGTTCAAACCAACACTCCATACACAGAATTTTCTCTCCAACGTGGGCACTAAGGAACAAAGTGCATCATGAGAAGTCATGTTTGTCCCTCTATCCTAGCAGTTCTCAAAGGGGTGGCTCCACTCCCTGTGAGGCATCTTGGAACTTCTGTTGTCACAATGATTGGGGGTCATTGCTGGCCTTTAGTGGCAAAGGTCTGGGAGTGCCAGACATCCGGCAACATGTGCACAGTCTCTCAGAAGGAAGGAATTGTCTTTATTTTCTAAAGCTTGGAAATTGTTTATAAGTTTCTAAGCCTTGAGCTTAAATCTGTTTTACACATAAACACAGTATTATTTCCCAGTTTTAATAGCACTCAGTATTTCAGTAATGCAGTTACCATATAAATTGAGCAAAAATGGCCTGGAACTTTCTAAGAGCTGGTTACCATTTTGTTAGTGCCTATGATTGCAGCAATGCTCTTTGTGCTGCTCAGCGGCCAATGCCACACACTTTCATGAGTCATCAGTCAGCCACCGCACTCCGGGGGGCACTGGGGAATACATGGTCAGTCTGTACTAGAGGCGCAATTTCCTGTGAATCTGTAATTATTTAAAAATTAAAAATAAAAGGACAGATGTTGAGTCACGACTCCATACTCATCAGCCTTAAGGTAGGGAAGTCTGTCACTTTATCCACTCCATTCCACTTCACCAAGGAAAGCCAAAACCATCCTCATCTCATTTACAGCCCATTCCTAGTCCATGTCCTGCAAATGAAGGAATGAAAACCCAAAGTTTTATGTAGCCAAAGCACTCTCAGGTACTCAGGGGATGAGACATGGGTACTAGAACCCATATCTCCTGGCTCCCAGTTCAGTGCTTTTGCTAGAACCCAATTGTATGCTTCTGTGGCACCTTATTTACTATGCAGAACAACTCCCAAACTCGAGGATTCCAATAGAACATTCTTCCCAGAATTTAAATGAACACTGACTTCATCCCTCCCAGCCACACGTTTATAAGATAAAAAAAAGGTCAAAAGAATAATCTCGCTGAATTTGCCCTTTCAGCTCTCAGTTCATGTGGTCATCGGCAATAGGCAATGGTTCCTGACCATTTTTGCTCTAGTTCATAATTACAAATGAAATTTTTACCACATGCTAAGGCTACTCAGCTCTGGCCTCCCTTAGGACTCAGGGGCATCACCATCTTTATTTAAGAAACTCCGAGCTACCTCAGTCATTGCCCACGTACCAACCAATGAAGGTTTAGGATTCTCAAGACGTCAACAGAAATTTCTATATTGATAGGGATGAGACATCTGCCAAACCTTCAGGACAATGAGCAACGAAGGATTCCTTTGAAATTTCTGAAGAAATGCCATCCAAATCAGGGCTGCTCATTAAATACAAAATCTCCGAATTATTTCATCACTTGAGTCAGTGAATGCAATCCCCACGAATGAACAATGGTGGTCGGAAAATACAGTTTAAAGTAAAAATTCTGTAAGAGTCCTTATTTTTAAGTAATACATACAGAATTTATTGAGGGGGGGAAATGATTTATTTCCGGGGTTTACTTTGAAATAATCCAGCAGGGGCAGGGATGGTGAGGACAGAGGTTATAGATAGCACCAGCCTGGTCATTGTTAATAGCTGTTGAAGCTGGGTGGTGGGTACCTGAGAGCTCATTATTCTGTTGTCTACTTACATGTTCGAAAATTTCCATAATGAAAAGTTACAGAATAATAGCTTGGGGTGTCTTGAGGGCAGCATGTGAAGTGGTGAACCATAAGAACTGATGCTGGAAAGAAAATGGGACTGGGGTGGGGGCAGGATCCCCTTCGCAATGCTGGCCGTGTACCACATCCTTCTGGGACAGGTCACTTCCAGAGGAGCACGTTGCTGTCACGTGTTTTACGAGACCAACACACAGCACTCAACCACAGCGCTTTCATATAAAATGCACACATCGTCCTAAACAGCCTGCATTGTCAATACCACACTTCACCTTCCCACCAGGTTGGGAGGGCAAGGTAGGCCTCATGCTTATTGGTTCCACCCTCAGCATGAAAAAAAAACGTTTGCCAATTATAAGACTTCCGCATTTTCTCCCATGTTTGGTATCACACGGGCCCAAAAGCAGTTACACACAGCATTGAGAAAAGACACAGATCTATACCCAGAAAAGTACAGTTCAACTTCAATACACCGGTTTTCTAACTATATTCAACATCTCTCTCCTCAAACAAAGAATATGTAATATGAGAGTGATGGCTCAAACTTAAACAAGATGTCCCAAAACCTACATTTTCAAACTAAAGCAGCCCCAGAAGTTACGCATCCCAGGTGACAGCTGGCTCAACCAGCTCCTTAGAAAGAGAAGCAAAGCCAAATCAGGGTGAGCTTGCACAGGTTCCAGCAGGGCACTTCTTATGCACACTGGGCACTTCCTCTAATCTTTGTTCTTCGTACCTGGGCAGTGAGAGCTCTTATTTCTCAAGCGATGATGACAATACACTATTAAGAACAGCTAACATTTCTGATTATGAGCCAGAAAGCATTCTCAGCACTTTTCATCTGGGAGCTCATGTAATCCTCATTCAATCCCAAAAGTGAATACTATTACTGCTCCCACCCGCCACTCTACCTCCACTGTTACCATTCTACAGATGAGGAAACTAAGCACAGCAGTGTTAACTCATTTGCCTAAAGCTTAAACAGAACTGAGGTCCAAAACCAGGCAGGCCATCTACAGTCCCACCTTTAACCACTGATACCACCACTCAACATACGATTGGAAGAATCAAACTATATTTAATTGAAATTAACTTAATAAGTGCTTACCCAGTCCATCAAAACATTGTACTTGCATTGAAATAAGTGGATTAACCAACGTTCAATTATTTGTTTGATTCACCATATTTTATCAGATTTCTTTGTAATACTCTCTGTAGTCCCTTAGTAGGGAAAAATCACCCACAGCTGAAACAAGTAGGTCAGAAGTGGGTATTTGCCAAGGGAAACACTTCAGGGTGCAAGAGCAGATTAAAATGCTCTGATTCAACACAGGCATCTGTTCTGCCATAAGCAGCCATCTGCTTCATACCCCAAACAGCAAAACATTTCAATAGGAAGTGTCAAATCTGACTCCTAATCAGGAAACAATTATCTATATCTGCTACTAGCCCCAAAGCTCATTGGAAAATCCTGAGGCAAAAGTTAATGGAAAAACAGTGGTACACCTTCTAATGAAACCAGATCTTGGCCAAGATTCCTACCAGCTGTAATATTTTAAGTATTTAATTGACCAAAATGTGTATGACGTAAGATTTAAGATGAGAAATACTGAGGAAATTTTCAAAGGAAAAATAGGAGTTTGGGAAGCACACTTTTAAGTGATAATCCAGTGACCCTTCAGTTACTTAGGGCATAAAGCCCTGGGCCAGGAGTTGTGGGTGAGCTAAGAGTCCCTAACAGGCAATGGAACACAGACAGAACTATAGTCACTGTCACAGGCATTTGTAACATACATGACTTTCAGAGGTTCAGAAAGGCGAGCACTAAGGCCAGTTAGGGTGTGAGGAAAGAGACAAGCAAAAAATTAAGTTGGGTCCTAAAGACTCAACATTTCCTCAGAACCAGACTCTGTGGAAAGGAGGCATTCCAGGTCAAGGGCACCCTCCAGCCCCCACTCCAAAGCAGCAGCACACCTGCCACCAGGGGTGGTCTGAGAAAGTAGCATGGGGCAAATTTATGATGGGGTGAAAGTCTGCACGTGTTCCCAGGGCCAACAGAAAGAGCCTCTGGAGTTCATTCAATGACCATGTAACTCAGCACCTATTATGGGCCAGATCCTGGGCAGACAGCATGAATTAGAAAAG
>PVKE010049284.1:0-11310 GCA_004027555.1 Craseonycteris thonglongyai | reverse complement strand
CAATTAAAAGTCTCTGTTGTAGTACATGAAATAAAGTTTTGGAGAGAAAGAAAAAAAGATTCAATGAATATTTAGGAGGTGCTGAAAGGGAGTTATGCACATAGAGAGGGTGTTAGAGATAAGGTAGGTGGAGAGGTTATTTCTATTGACAGTGTACTGAATACTTGGATGTATTTAATACTTAGAAGATATGAGACACCTCTGATAGAAGTTCTTCCACCAATTTTCCTCTGTCCAGCTGGAGATTTGTGTAATAATGATGGGTGAAGAAATAGGGTATAACACCGGCCAGACAGATGATATCTCCATGAATATACATAGTGGAGATGCCAAAAGAACTTATTAAAAAACCATAAGACTTTTGTTGCCCTTGTCACTAATATTTGAATCTTTTAATTGTATTTGAGTTACTACAGAAAAAAATTAGTCTTTTCCACTTTTTTCCTTTTCTATAGTAACATATTTAAAGTTAATTTAAAAAGTCCTATTAAATGATAAAGCAACAAGATCCCCCCACATTGAGTATATTTAAAACTTCTATTTCAGAAACAATCTGTGTATATAAAGAGAATAAATATTTCTATGACCTCTATATACACACATATAGTGTATACATATATAAAGTTGTATAAATCATATTACATTGAAATATTTCTAAATTATATCTACTCCAACCAGAATATGTTTATAATTTACATATAGTCAATAGAGAAATGAGAGCTAATTATATCCTTACCAAAAAGGGGTGGTAGATGAACCCCTGAAAGTATGCTAATGAGTTCCAAAAGTTTTCCCCCAATTACGGCACTATAAAAGATAATTAACAGTCCAAACAAATTTCCACTAGGGAGACCATCACGGCCTGAGACTGACCAGACTACACACCATATCATAAAAAGGGAAATTCCTAAAATATAAAAAAATACATAACTATATATCTACATAGACATAGATATAGACATATAAACAATGAATTCTATTTTATCAAATATCTTTTTTTCTTTTTTTGCCTTTTAATACATCGTGTATATAGTGGTATCTTGGTATTTGTCATTAATTTGTTCTGGGAGGTACTATGAGTACCAAAAACAACGAGTACCAAACAAATTTTTCCCATAGGAATTATGTAAATAAATTTAATGTGTTCCCAAACCCAAAATACAAAGAATGACCACAGCCACATGTCTGTCTCCAGTTTTCGGGGCAGTAATTTGCCATGTGACCTCACTTCTTTGATAGAACTAAGAGTTGTCAATTTTTCAGTTAGTTCAGCATTTTATTTGTTGTTAGGATGAAATGATGATGCTGGACTAGAATCTGGAAGGGTCTGAGATATTACTTTTGACCTCTAAACTTCCAAGGTCGCTTACTTCTTAAAATTGCTAAGATTTTAATAGAGAAATTCTGTCACCAAGATTATTTGAAAATCATTGTTAGGTGTATAATAAAGCTTTTCTTTCATTTATTTAAAGAAAAACAGCTTCATGAAAATAAGTTAGTACCTTTGAAAGTAAACTAAAAAGAAACAGAAAAGGAAGAATAGCCATTTCTTTGGCATTATGTGAGCCACTTCCAATGTAAGGAATATAAACAGTGAGATTAAAAGTAATGAGACAGATTTCTGTATGTGGTTGAGAGTTTCAATTTCTTATTTTAACTTGTATACACTGTGGAACTGGAGAATTAAATATGACTTGTAGAGAAACTGCAGCTCTATTTCTCTCTATTACACAGATAATATGCGATTTTAAGGGTTTCTTTAGTGTTAATGGAGGATGTGTGTGTGTGCATGTGTGAGAGAGAGACATACAGAGACTGAGAAAGTAAAAAAAATATAAGCATATAACCCCCACAAGCAAACAGCAGATAAGAAAATAGTTTAAAACTTCAATTACTTATTCTTCATCATATTTTAAAATAATTTTTTTCCCCTCTATAGGGTCTATACTTGTAGAGGTCAAAATCTCTCTTTGTTTAATCACACACAGTATCTAGAAAAATAAATTAAGGAAACTCATATATATTTGGTGACAATGACACTTTAAATTTTTAGTGGGAAAGACAATTTTATGCAACTTGTTACAAAGCAGCAGTTATTTTAAAATTGGGGGCCAAATTTAGTAAGAACTTTAATTTTGCCAGAACTATTATGTTCTCTCTAGCTAACTTAAAAATACAGGTTTTAAATAAAAATCTTTAATTAATGCTGTTTCTAATCCCCAGAATTTAACATAAAAAGTCATGAAAAACATTAAAATATAAATGTTAATCAATTATTATTTTTGACAGACTTAAGAAAACACTCCCTTTGTCACATATTGCTTATAATAGAACTGATCATCTGACCTAAAGTATATAGATTATGCAGTGACTTTTAGCTTGGGGCTTAATATTTATCAAATATATTTCTCATTTCTCTCCATTTACATATCTTATTTTATATTCCATTTGTAATAATTTTATTGAATGTTCCTTGAAGAGGATAAAAACTCCTTTGCATCTGTGGGTTTGTTTCCTCTGTTGAGTGGGCAGTCTCCTTGGTTTCTTCATGCTCACTGGTATTACTATCTTCGAGGATCTGAAGTAAAGCAAAGAAACCTTTTAAGAAATATACTTTCCATACAATTTTATGAATGTACAAAACCACCAAATCTCATAATTAAATCCATATTATTACTGTCAACATAGTTACACATACAAAAGTATATTCATGCTCTATATCAACATAGGATATTGACATATGAGGATGTCGCAGCTGTGCATTTTGCAGGGCACCTTGACTTAGGCCTCTTATATACTTGATTCCAGATATTTTCACTTCGGATTCATATGTATACTGCAAAAGTAAGACTATGGTGTGGGTAGAATAGTTAAAAATGTCTCTCTATTCAATAAAACTTCTGTGGAATGAAAATACAAATAGGAAAGGAAGTAAAATATAACTTAATATGTACTCATTTTATCTGAAAAATTATGTAACTGAAAGAAAAACGAGAAAAACATATCAAGTCTTCAGAAGTTCAAGGTTTGTGCTTCCACTATTATTTATGGATAACATATTTATATCTTCCAGGCTTTTAATGGTAGTTAATCTAATTTCAAAACTGCTGATTTAGAAAAAACGTTTGTGAGACATTTGAGAGGCTTCTCTCAAGGTAAAGCACAAAATAAAAAATAAACTAAGAGGAGAGTTAACCCTGGAATAGCAATTTTCAAATTTGTCTTACTGTCCTCATGGTGTGTATGTGTGTGTGTGTGTAAATGTACATGTGCATACACAGACCAACACTTTGTAATGATAATACTTTGAGTACAGGGCAGAGAGAACATCACATTGTCACAAGAAATGGTAACAAAGGCTAGAGAGCATAGACAGAATAAGGGAAAATAAAACATTTAATGACCAGGGAGACAGAGGCACCACAGCAGCTAATGTAAACCATTTATGTAGCTCTTAAGATCAAAGTTCATTAAACTTGATCGTGATTAATCAGTTGGAGATATGGTGTAGAGACCTTTTTTTAGAAAGTTTGTCACTACACAAAAGAGCCAATGTGGGGAAGCCAGGATGGTTCAGCCTGTTAAGAGCTTACTTTACAGCCCTGAGGTCTGAGGATCAAATCCTGACCCTAGCCCGTACAGATCCATATGCTGAACTGGGGTGTGGCCCCCAGTTTTGGCTTTCACTGGGGTGAGCTTCCCATGTGGGAGGCCTTCAGTTAGGCCCCCAGCTCCAGGGGTCGTGCCTCCCTTGAGAGGCCCTGGCCCAGTTCCTGCCCTGCATGGGCTCCGACCACCTGTGAGGAGTGAAACTATGTTGAAAACTGATGATGTGCAACTATGGAGACTGTTCTGGGCCCTCCCCTTTCTCTCTGTCTCTGTATCTCTCTCTGTCAAAAACAATAAAAAATAATTAATTTATAAGATAATAATAAATAAATATACAGCACAGCATTTTAATTAGTTTAGATTTGTATTTACATCTTGTAATACAAATAACTGAGTTTTTCCTGGATATGGCAAGAAATAATAAGCCATATTTCCATTCCTATAATATGCCCTTTATCTCCAAAATAATCTGTAGTCACCCTTTTCCATCTTTTCATTCCCTTTGCTCATTTCCTAGGACCTATTAAAACTAGCTCTTTTAAAATGACCACTTCTCATTTTTTAACCATATATATATATATGTATATATATATATGTATATGTATATATTACCATATATATTATATAACTATATAACTATATATATATATATATATAACAAATAAGTAAATTTTAGAAATAAATTTTAAGATCAGATTGATTTTTATGGTATATATTACAATATAGTGTTAAGTTTTTACCTGAGGAGTTGTAGATGGCTGGATGTTTTTATCTTCCAAATGTTCCTTGTTTTTTTCTGTGGTGTACATGCTAACATTCAAAAGAAAAATACCGGTACTTGAAAGAAAAAACAATAGTATAAATTTATCTGAAAACAAACATGGCTAATTAAGTGGGAGTAAATCTTAATCACTTTCATAGTCAAATTAGGTATCTTTATAATTAAAACAGTCAATATTCATTCATTTTAAATTTATTACCCAAAGTCAAGTGCATAGTTTTAAAAAACCATTATCACACAGACAAATGTGCTATTTCACAATAGCAGAATGCTGGGCCATATCTACACAGCATATATTAGAAAACTCAGCTCTTTATTTCATATTTGAGATCATTCCCAAAACTGATTTACTCTATCTTCAGTCACACTCCTGCATAAGAGACTCCAAAAGTTTTTTCAATTAAATACAATCGACCATATTAATACTTACATCTATAAGTTCTTGATACATGTTGTTTTTATACATGGTCCATTTGAAAGGTTTGTAAGGACAACATTTAAACAAAATAAAATAGGTTTTATTTTTAGTAAGAATAAAAAAAGAATGAACTAGAACCAATCAAGAGAACAATAAGGTCTGGAAACTTTTATTTAAAAATATATATTGTTTCTACTTATCCTAGGATCTGTGCTGCTTTTGAGTGTAGGAGAGTATCTTTGCCTTAAAAATAGCTTTCAGGGGGAGCCGGGATGGCTCAGTGGGTTAAGCGCTCATTTTGCAGTGCCGGGGACCGAAGATCGAATCCCAGCCTGTGCGGAATCATATGCTGAACTGGGAAGTTCCCCCAGTTCAGTTCTCTCTTTGTCTCTGTCTCTGTATCTCTCTCTCTGTCAAATAATAAATAAAAAATAAAAGTTAAAATAGCTATTTAAAAAAAATAGCTTTCAATTCTTGAGTTACTGTTGAGGACAAAACTAAATATTTTGAATTTTAATTTTTAGGTATTTGATATAGACCAACTCTCCTAGTGTTTCAAGTATCTATCTATCTATAATTTTTTTAAAGGCAAACAATTTTAATAAAAATTTTTAATGAAAAGGAACACTAACTCAATTATTATGTGTGGTGTTTTACATATAATGTCTCACTTTAATGAATAATAGTGTATAAAATCCTATAAGGGATCATAATGAAATTTATGACATTAAACAGAAAATAACATTAAAAAAAAATTTTGATTTAAAAAATTATATGTCTAAATTCCTTTAGAGTAAAATTCCATTTTAGTTACAGGGACTGTCAAAATTATTATACTTTGTACACCTGGAAACAATGTAATTGGTATCAATATCACCCCAATAAATTTAACAACAACAAAAAAAACAAATTAGCATCTCAACCATCTCAATAAATACGAATTATTCCACTTCTCATTAAAAAAAATTATACTTTGTCTTTAGAATGACCACCTGTCATTAGCTGTTAGACCAAAGGCTTAGTTTTAGTAAGCTCTATGAACAAGGAGGATGGGTGACTCAACTAAATTGCGTGTCAAGTTCTCAAGGGATAGGCTGAAGGTTAGCACCATTAAAAATTTGAAGTTGAGTGCACATGAATCATAAGGTTAGGGCACAAAGTTCATCCACTCAGTAATTTTGAATGTCTGCTCTTCTGGACTTTGAAGATAAAGCAGCAAAACAAAACAGAAATGTAGGCTTCTGTTCTCATGGAGCTTACGGTATATTCTTGTGGGGGTAAGGAAAAGACAAAATTTTCAGATTGTGATTAAGTACTGAAGAAAAAAATAAATGTTACATTGATCAAGATGACATCTGAACTGCGACCTGAATGAGGAGAAACTGTGAGTCATAATTAGGCTGATGGACTAGGAGCAGGCAAACATAATACTAAGAATCATACAAACAGAGACATTAAGAAACCAGGGAGGATATTTTAAGATCTGTGATTATGTCATGATTAGGATAGCAGGACTTGGATTCCAGGCAAGCACACCATATATTGGAGGTTCAAAACTTAGACAAGGAATCTGAATAATAAATGTACCAGTTGGTAGCTGTAAGAGAAGCTTGATACTATGTCAAGCAGTATTTGTGTCTAGCAATTACTCAACACTCTCTACATTATCTACCAAGAGTGAAATTGGTAGGTGGTATGCATAATAACTAAACTCAAGGACTTTGGAGCTGAGATAAAAATGTATTTCACTCTCCTCTTTATCTTTTAGTAACTGTGGGAAGTGATTTAGCTCCGTAGGTCTCAATTTCTTTATCTGTGAAGTGATACAATATTACTGTTTCATTGGTTATTTATTGTGAAGATTAAATGATATAACAGCTGACACAGTTAGATGATGTTAAGCACTTAACATGAATCTCTTTCAAAATCTCACAACTGAGTTATTTACTGTTATTATCCTCATTTTATAGATACTGAAACTGAAATCAAAGAAGCCTAAAGAATTTTCCCAAAGTCACAATGCTAGCAAGTAGCATAGCTAGAATCTGAACCAATTACTCTTTAATATTATTCAAATCCTTGTAAACTTGGTGTCACCTTTTTCCTTTTAGCTATTCTCATGATATTCCATTGTAGATTTAGGTTGCATTTTCTTGATGACTAATACAAAGGCTGCCCCAAAAAGTCCAGCCATATATGCCTCTATTTTTTATATTACATGGCTGGACTTACTGGACAGCCCTCACATATCTTCATATATTTGTTGGCCATTTGAGTATCGTCTTCAGTAAAGTGTCCTTTCAAACCTCTTGTGCATTAAAAAAAAATGGAAGTAGAACTGCTGGATCATATGGTAATTCTTTAATTTTTTGAGGAACTGCCATAATGTTTTCCACAGCACTTACATTATTTTATAGTCACACCAGCAATGATGAGAGTTACAATTTCTCCATGTACTTGGTTCTTATTATTTTGCTTTTTGATAATAACCATCCTAATGGATGTGAAATGGTATCTCATTACAGTTTGATTTGTATTTCCCTAATGATTAGTGATGCTGAGCATCTTTTCATTTGCTTATTGGCCATTTGTATATCTTTATTTTTGTAGAAATGTCTATTCAAGTCCTTTGCCCATTTTTAAATTGGGTTGTTTTTGTTGTTGACTTGTAAGTTCTTTATATATCCTGGATAATAACACTTACCTGATATATGATTTGCAAATATTTGCTCTTATTTTGTGGGTTGCATTTTCACTCATTCCTCAGTGTTCTGAATTTGAGATTCTACTCCTTTCATTTCACAAAATACAAGGGTTCTAATAAAGGAACTCAAAAGCTGATATATTGAGTCACCTGAAGTGAATATGTTATTTTTATTTTTCTGTTGTGAATGAGTATGTGCCCATTCATTACAACTCTGCTTATCTCATGAAACATAGTTATAATGGCTCCTTTAACATCTTTGTCTGATTAATTCCAACATCTGTGTCAGTTTGTGTTCATTATCTGTTGATTCTGTTTTCCCTTTAGACCAGGGGTCTCCAAACTACGGCCCGCGGGCCGAATGTGGCCCGCGAACCCCTCTCATCTGGCCCGTGGAGACCTTTTTATCTGAATAAAATAATATTAAATAAATAATTAAAAACAACATCTATGTTTTGATTCTTTTTTATTTGGACCTCGAGTGTGTAGTCGGCCCCCAAACTGCTGTTTGATAGTTAATGCGGCCCACGGGCTGAAAAGTTTGGAGACCCCTGCTTTAGACAATAATTTCCTGGTTCTTTATAGGTCAGGTACTTCTGGAGTAAATTCTGGACATTTTGTTTTATAGACTCTGGGGTCTGTTAAAATCCACCGGGGAATACTTATATTTATTTTGTTTGGCAGGCAATCAACTGGTTTAAGGTGCAGATCATAAGGTCTCTCTTAACTTTCTATGGGCTTTGTTTCCAATCAAAGTTGTTTTTAAAGTCTTTGGTCAGTTCCACACATGAACCACTCAGGGGCTAGTCTGTGACTTGGGCAGTGTTTTTTTATTTGTTTGTTTTTGTTTGTTTTGATCTTACTTCAGTTCTTAAAGCCACTACTATGCTGCTTTGGGCTGGTCTCATGCATGCACAGGTAGAGGTGACCCAAGACATTTGGTTAAGAACCAAGGAAATAAGAATTAAGGAGCCCTTTTTCCTTTGGACTTCTCTCTTCCCCTGGACACCTCTTTCTCTCTTATCTAAGTTTTTAAATGCCTATTTCCTTAATATAATTTTTTAAAGTTAAAATGAAGATAAATTAAACTCACAAATTTTATCTTCTTCTTAATAACTCATTTTAAGGAGTAAATTTATTGATAGAAAAATATCTTGTCAATAGCTGCATGCAATTATTTGAAATAAATTTGATATAAGCAAAAGTCTACTTGTGTAATGCAGAAGTAATTGTGGTAATCCAGGTATTTAAGGGTTATAGTCACTGTATCCTGTTAGGAGTCCTCTCATTAAATGTCTGGATAGCTGGCATGATGGAAAGAAGGGGGGTTTTGAAATCTATTATACCAGTTTTATGATCTTGGGTAAATTGCAGTATCTCATCATCTTTTAATGGGCAAGTACCATCTACTTTTCTTTCTTCATGCTCATAGCTAGAGAAAGCAGAATCAAATTTGAGAATAGTCAACTAAATCTTGAGTTTACTGGAAATTGTGAGGGTACTTCTGTATACTAACAAAAACCAAACTTCATAGTGATTTATATTAATATTCTACTATCTTATTAATACATTTATGATCACCTCAGTTTTTAATTTTTATGCTATAATTATTCCAGTAAGGTTCTTAAAATACTTTTTGTAATTAGGAAGAGTATACCTACATACATGAATACATACAAACACACATACATATCTTACTATCATGAGAATAGTGACAAGTTTATATAATTCAGAGCAAAAGCAATGGTATTCAACTGATGATTTTTATTAGAAGTATGTACTATGTCATTATATGTATTATGTAGTATGTCATTATATTGCTAAACTTTGCTTTTAAAGTCGTGAAAAATTTTGATGGATTTAGAGGTTCTGTTTTTCACCTGGTTTTATTAGAATGTCTCTTTGTACATATTATTTATTAATGGATAGTGTGGTATAGTAAAAGGAATTGGGCAAACTAAGTTCTTTGCTTTTACTTTACTATATAATATTGAGTGCATTTCTTGTCACTTTACCTCCCTGTACCTCATTTCCAAACCTATAAAATGGGGTAGGTAGTTAGGAAGTCAGGCGATCTACGGAAGAGGCTTCACTGGGCCACATTGGAAGAAGACTGTCTTGGGTCACACATAAAATATACTAACACTAACAATAGCTGATAAGCTAAAAAACAAAACACACACACACACACATATCTCAAAAAAAAAAAAATCTCATAATGTTTTAAGAAAGTTTACAAATTTGTGTTGGCCCACATTCAAAGCCATCCTGGGCCACATGTGGGCCTCGGGTTGGATAAGCCTGATCTAAAAGGCCTTTATCAGGTTTAGCTATGCTTCCATTATGGACCTACCAAGAAACAGGGTGAGAGAATACCAAACCATGCTGCTTGGGAACTTCATATCCTATTAAACATTATGTATGTATATCATTTAATAAAAACACTTTTGTTTTTCCCTGAACTGAATACTGTATTTAGGGATTATCTTTTTGGAGCAATGTTGTACAATAGTGACATCTAGTGACTATATCACATATCATTCAGCAAAAATTAAGACCAATTCTTAGTCTTTTAAATGTGGACAATTCACTTTGTGGCTTAGCTATATACTTTGCAATCTTTCTTCACATCCCTCCTCCCCCAAGATTTTTAGAAATTCCAATTAAATTTGAAAGTAGCATTAACAATTAGATACATAATAAAATTTAAAAAAAATCATAATGCATACACAGTTAAGTATAAACTGTTCTAAGTAAGACTGAAACTTTCTTCCTTCCATTGAAAGTGGCAGAACTGGAATCTGAATTCAGTTGTGTTTCAATAGGTATCACATGCCCTTAGCCACTATCCATCACTGACACATAAAAGACATTTAACATATAATTATTAAATCAATGTGTTCAGGAATATGTATTGCTTTGGACCTACTGCTGCCTTTCAGACAAATAACTTTTTTTTTTTAGTTTACATGAAAGATCAAGTAAAAACAACTACACTATGTCTTTTTTTAACAAATTTGAGAGCTGTATGCACAAAGAGAACATCCTTTATAAAGAGCATTCAAATTAGATCAGTTTTTTTAAAGATAATAACTAGCTGGCATTATTATATATTTAGGACAATACAAATCTGGCCTAAACTACTATTACAATTCAAATTGACTTTGCTACTGCTAAAATTTCTATAGTATTTAGTGTTTGTTCTCATTAGTCAGATATTATCTTGACTTTTTATTCTTTTCAGGTAACTAGATCTTATTTCCACAATATACTATTCCACAAAATGGTATCCCAGGGTTAAGAGCATGCTTTCTATCACTGTCTTTCCTTTAGCACCAAACAAAATGGTTTTTCTCACCTATGGAATGAAGTTACCAACTTACCCCAAATCCAAAGTTTTCCACAACATGGCATAAATCTATCTTGTCAGCCTTCTCTCTGGTTGCTTTGACTCTACATTTCACTCAAATTAAACCGTTAACTGTTCTCCCATGCATTATTTGTTCTATTTGCTTGGAATACCTTCCCACTACATTTCTTCTTTTTAAATGGTATCTATTGCTTAAATGTCATTCCAAGTAAAGCCTTCTACAATGTACACCACAAAGCTGTCAGTCATCTTCCCCTTCTGGATTGTACATCATTTTTGTCACTTGCTCTATCTTCTTCCTATCTCTCTGGTTGTCTTTTCTTGGGCTTCTTTAGAGGCGTCTTTTCCTCTAGCTATCCCCGAAATGTTGGGGTTCCTAAGGATTCTGCACTGTGCCCTCTTCTCTTCTCACTCCATATACTTTTCTT
>PVKE010049283.1:0-11312 GCA_004027555.1 Craseonycteris thonglongyai | reverse complement strand
CCGAGGATCGAATCCCGGCTCCGGCCCAGGCAGGACCCACGTGCTGAGCTGCGGAGTTCCCACAGTTCGGTTCTCTAACTGTCTCTGTCTCTGTCTCTCTCTCTATCTGTCAAAAAGTAAAATAGAAATAACTATGCACTGAAGACAAAAAGATAATTTCTCTCTATAAATGTGAAAAGATAAAAAAAAAAAAAAAAAATTATTGTCACTGACAATGCACTGGTAAGGAAGAAGAATGGCTGCACACACATGCATGCTTGTGTGTACACACACACTCTCACACACACATATATTCTACCTTCTTGGAAGTAAACATGGACTATATATTTTATACTTGAATTCCAAGTACTCAATGCTTAACTATACTACATACTAATCAAATGTTTATATACTGAATAAATAATCCTAGGTTATCCTTCACAATAAACATAAAGAATGAATATGAAATAAGGTAATAGGTATGATTAAAAAAAAAATGCCGAGGAAAAGCTGGGATGGCTCAATGGCTTAAGTGCTCACTTGAAACCCCAGGGATTGAGGATCAAATCCCAGCCCTGGCCCGTGGGGACCCATAGGCAGAACTGGGTAGTGCCCCCAGTTTGGTTCTCACCGGGGTGAGACCCCGACCCAGCTCCTGCCCTGTGCAGCCCCGCCCACCTGTGGAATGAAACTATGTAGAAAAACCAATGATGTACACCTGTGGAGACTGTTCTGGGCCCTCCCCCTTCTCTCTGTCTCTGTATCTCTCTCTCTGTCAAAAACAATAAAAAAAAAAATCTTAAAAAAAAAAATGCCAAAATCCAATGGGAGTGTAAACCAGATCAGTTGAGACAGAAAATTAGAGGAGAATAAATTTACATGATGGGTCTTTGTGGATAACAAATAATAGATAAAGGGGGGGAAAAATTTTGTGCAGTGGATGCCTGTTCTCCCCAATCATCATAAGACTAGTTACAAGAAAGACTTTAGCTTTGCTAAAAATCAATTTATACCTGATATATACTTCTCTGTATTGGAACAAGTTAAACAGCTGTATAGTTGACGTTTGAACAACATGGGTTTGAAGGTCCACTTATACATGTTTTTTTCTTTTTTCCTAAAAATACACAAAATATTATAAACGTATTTTATCCTCCTTATGCTTTTTTTTTTTAAGATTTATTTTTATTGTTTTTTGACAGATAGAGAGACAGACAGAGAAAGACAGAGAGAAGGGGAAGGGCCCAGAGCAGTCTTCATAGTTGACAGCATTAGTTTTCCATATAGTTTCACTCCACAGGTGGGTGCTGGGCTGCACAGGGCAGGAACTGGGCTGGGAGCCTCCCGCATAGACCCTGGGAAGAACTGAACTGGGGGCACACCCCAGTTCAGCGTATGGGTCCACATGGGCCGGGGTCAGGATTCGATCCTCGGGCTCTGGGACTGCAAAGCAAGTGCTTAACCCGCTGAGCCAACCCAGCTTTCCTGCTTTTCTTAATAACATTTTATTTTCTGTAGCTTACTTCATTGTAAGAATACAGTATATAATACAGATAACACATAGAATATGAGTTAATTGTTAATGTTATAGGTAAGGATTCTGGTCACAGTAGGCTATTAGTAGTTACGTTTTGGGGGAATCAAAAGTTAGATGCAAATTTTTGACTATGTGTGGAGGATTGATATTCCTAAACCCCAGGTTGTTCAGGGGTCAACTGTGATTCAGAGCCTTCTATAAACTTAAATTGTGACACAGTGAATCATTCAGGTGGACTAGATCTAACCACTTTAGAGTTTGTGTTTGCTTTTTGCCTCTGCATACTTTGTCTTCCTTTAATATCCTAAATTCTTATAGTCCTGCACTGTCCAGATTATTGTTTCCATGATTAGGTTCCTAATCTTGAATCTGAAGAAATATGGAGATGTGTCTGAATGCACTGCTGGAATTTTACAGAGAATGAGAGACAGACACACACACACATACTCTCAGAGAGAGAAATAGAGAAAAAGAGAGAGAAACAAAGACAGAGACAGAGAGAGAAATTGGGATTTCAACTAATCTCCTGTCTGCTTCTCAAAACAGTACATTTTTGAAATTACTGTCTGAGGTTACTCCCATTGAGTAGTCAGCTATACTATGCATCAGCCACTTTAACACCATAAAGTTGAAGAATAGGGTAAAGAATCTGAAAACAGAAATAAAACTGAAAAGATACATAAGTACGACTGTGTAAAATTAAAATGGGAGGAAAAATCATCCTCACTTAAAAGCTTCTCAAATAGTTTATAATACAACTGAGATAATGCTATGTGATTTCATATAAATATCTAATGGTTCCAACACAAAGCGCTAACTATAATAAATGGTCTTATTAGAATATAAAAATCACTAAGGGACCATGTCGGAGCCATTGATTCTCAGCAACAGCACTTTATGGGTGGTTCTTGGCTTGAAGATCAGTGAAGTTGCCAGGTCTTCTTAATTTATGTTAAGCCTGATAATTTGTGGTTTCTGCAACTTTTCCTCCTAACAAAGCAGAACTCATATTTTGAAATGAAATTAAAGGAGCACAATATTGTTTTAAGGTGTTTGTCCTGAAATTTAATTAAAACGTCAAATCTCATGTACCTCTAAAGACCAGTTGTAAATAAAGCTTATAGGCACATATAAATTCGATTTAAATAGCAGATAGTAGTTGAGACTTTATACTTTGGCTTGAAGCAGTGTTTATGTAAAGCTAATTGAGGAAAAACATGATATTTACACTTTGTAGAATTTATATTGATATAACTGAGCATACCTAATATAATAATAATAATAATAATAATAATAATAAACTGAAGTGTTCAGTCCAGAATTTACAGATTTAGCAAAGAAAAACATAGGGTGTCCAATAGCATTTGAATTTCAGATACGCATTTATTATGCTTTTCACATAAGTTTGGCCCACGCAATTTTGGAAATATTTTATTAAAATTATTTATTGTTTATATGACATTCAAATATAACTGAGAATCCTGTATTTTATCTAGCAAACCTAAGTTCAAGAAAATGCCAGTAAAGATAAATTGTATGTATGATTGTTTTAATGAGTAAATTAGAGAAAATAGACCTATTTATACGATATTTTATCCTTAGGTGAAACTATGAATTGAAATAGATGGTAATTGAAAAAGATAATGCCACAGTTTAGCAATATTTCTTTTTTTTCCAGGGAACACCAATGGATACCATCATACAACCCCTTTGAAGTTAGGTAAAACCATGTGGCTGAGTTCTAAGTGAATGTGGGCAGAATTGATGCTCACCTCCTCTCTCTCTTTCTCTCTCTCTCCACCTTGTCTGCCAATTGGAGGGAAAACCTCTAGTGGAAAACACTGAGCCTTTGATGATGCCAGAGCTAAAATATGGAAGAGGCCTGGGAGGTGATTGATTAAATGGAGTTAAAAACTGACCTTCTCTCATTAGATAGTGATGTGAGTGAGAAGAAAATAAGCTTCTAAAATTCTGAGGTTGTTGGTTTCAACAGTTAGTGTGACTTAACCCATCTAATGCAGATATTATTAGTACCTTGTAGTAGATTACTTACGCAACTAAAACTCCAAATATGTGATAACTGGCTTAGCAGGCTGGATGTAGGCAGTAAGATGAACAGATACAATGGGTTGAATAGCTGCATAACTGTATGAATTTGTTTCAAACATTTGGTGAAACACTAGAAGGAAAATTGTGTCTACTAGACTTTACCTTTAAGAAAAGAAATTGGTAAAAAGAACATTATTGGTATATGTTGGATATGGTTTTTGATTATTTTGGACAAGTTACTACCCCAAAAGATAAGTTTGGAAAAGAATGCTTCAATTGGCAACATTAAATAAAAGGAAATAGAAAAAATCCAGAAATTTGGATCTTTTAATGTTGGAAAGTCCAGTTCTCTAGACTCTAGACCTTTTATTTTTTAATGAATTTGAAAAGCCTTAGAGCTACAAAGATCCAGTTAAGATTTCTGAGTTAAACGAAGGAAACTAAGTTCTATAACAGATTCAGGTTAAGGGTGTGGCTGTCATATTTGTTGCTTATATTAATAGATACTCACCAGGTCATGGCTATTAAGTTGAAGAGGAGTAATTTTGGAGTGAGAAAGCCAAGAAATAAATATGTCTGAGAGTATTTTGAATAAAGTTACTGTTGAATCACGTGTGGACTAAATAGAAGTTGATTAATACTTTAGGAAATTTTATTACCTTTGATGGTTCAATCATAGCACAAGCTTTGGAACTCCAAGCTGGCTTCTTTAAGAAGCAGGCTGCAGAAGACATCAGGATCAATAGCCACACTAAGGATATGGACAGAGTTAAAGATGAAAGAAAAAAGCTTCTAGGGGTGAGATAAGGACCAAGCGTTATAAATAATATGCTATATTGCCTGAAGATCTTGGATTTTAATGCATTAACTAGATGTAACTTCATATTGACTCCCTGGGAGAGGACTTTGGGTATTCCATGGATAGGAGTAAGTGGAATAAGAAGATACTTTATGACTGGAAGGACAGAAATCTATGTTTCTCCTTTTCTTCTTTTGAACAAGTAGATTAATTTCCTACTGCCTTTACAATAAAATGAGGTCATGTGACTAAGTTCTGACCAACAGAAATCAGGCAGAAGAGTCTCTACACTTTCTCCAATGGCCATACATAACACTTCTCCATCATCTGGCGGACATCCTCTATCCCTTATCTCACAGCTAGAAGCAAAGCAACCAGAAGAGCTCCTCATAACAGCAAGTCCCTGATCGATAGAGAAGTCATGGGGCAGAAATAATCAGGTCTAAATGACAGGATGGACAAACGTAGCATTCCTCTTCCCTGCCATCCCATATTCTCTAGATTCTCCATTTATAAAGATGTATTTTAGTAAGTGAGTGAGACTTTTGGATAAGCATTTGACCTATGTTGATGAGCACAATAATGCAATAATTACAATCCTACAGTACTGTATGATGAAATGTTGTAAGGTTTAAAAATCAATTTCAATATATTTGAGAAATAAATCTCAGGTGCAGTGATTTAGGACACACCAGTCAACAGAGAAAGCTTCCGAAAGAAAGCATACACACTTTAAGTTTTAACCTTGATTTGAACTATACCTTTTACTAAGAATTTCCTTATATAGAACATTTTAATTCACCTTTTATGAGTAAAAAGTTTGAAATTCAAGGTCTGAAAACCAGGTGATTTTACATTTTTCTCTCTTGAAACATGGTTAATTAATCTAATTAATTATTTTACAGTTCTTCTCAAACTTTTTAACTGGCTTAGTATCATTTTTACTATTCTTACGGAGAATTTTTTTGTAACAAGACAAAATCACAACACAATCAGACAGTTCACCTTGCTGTTGCTGACTAATTTTATATATGAAAAAGAAAGAGATTAGAGAAGAATATGGATGGAGATTTGCATAGCCAATATATGGCAGCCTCTAGGTTAAGGTGACCAGACGTCCCGCTTTTGGCGGGACAGTCCCGATTTTTAACAATTTGTCCTGCATCCCGCGGCGTTTTAAAAAAGTCCCGATTTTTGGAAAGAATGCACGACAAGCTAGGGAACGGCGGGAGATAGACCAAATTTTTAATCCAGACCCCCCTCCCCCCTGGTCAATGGTGTCCCACTTTACCAATGTTAAAATCTGGTCATCTTACTCTAGGTGCTGTTTGTAAACCTACAAAATGGATACAATACAATGGATTATCAACTCAAAATCAAAGTGAATTTTCAATCCATCTCATTTCTTTTATCAAAACACTTAATAGCATTCTTATTCATTAGTCACTTAGCTTATAACTTCATAGCTCAAAAAATGTTGGTGTCGCTACATCCAAATACAGGTTATTTTATCATTTAATGTTTAGTAGTTCAATTTTTTATTTTTTTTTCTGATGCTATGCTAGATGCCTTTTAATTTGGTGGTTTTCATACTTTGCTCCATATTTAGTCCACCTGAGTATCTATAAAAAATACAGATGCCTCACACCCACCTCCAGATATTTTAACTTAATTGGTATTGAGTACAAATGAGTTATTGAGATTTTTTAAGTTCCTCAAGTGTCTAATACTCAATATGGTTAGGAAATCACTACTTTAACTATCTTTCTGGTCTCTAAATTCACCAGACTTAGCTTGGAGAAAATAATTTTATAAATATTTTGTTAAAGTTTTCTATAAAGATACTTGTGAAAGGCATTCTTGAGGAAGCTCTGTAATTCTAGTCTCTCTTAGATATTTTGGGTAAGGTAAAATTTCTGAATCACTGATGATTACAGTCAACTTGAAAAATAGCCATAACTCTTTTAGTTATGTAATACAATGAGAAAATATAAGATCTAATACGATCAACAATATTAGAACAATTCAATATGGTATTGGTCATCTTTGTGTTTTTACATGAACAAGCTTTCTTTTAGAAGGGAGCATATAAAGTATTGATAAGAATACTCATATTTTTACCACAAAGACTACATGACTTGTGAACTGTTGAACTCAGAAATTACAGAAGCACTGACTATCTTAGAAATAAAAAAACAACTTATATAATTTGTAGCAGCAATATTTCTGCACAGATTTTTTTTATTGTTTTTGACAGAGACAGAGAGAGATAGAGGCAGAGAGAGACAGAGAGAAGGGGGAAGGCCCAGAGCAGTCTCCATAGTTGTATGTCATCAGTTTCAACATGGTTTCATTCCACAAAGGTGGGCAGGGGCTGAGCAGGGCAGGAACTGGGCTGGGGGGCATCCTGCATGGGAGGCATGCCCCCTCGAGCCAGGGGCCAAACTGGGGGCAGGGGCAAGAACTGAACTGGGGACCTCCCACATGGGAAGCACACCTCAGTTCAGCATATGGGTTTGCATGGGCCGGGACCGGGATTTGATCCTCGGTCCCTGGGACTTAACCTGCTAAGGGCCATCCCAGCTTCCCCTGTACAGGCTTTATACTGAACTTTTCCTTGTTTCAATATTAGATACTTTTCTGTGCTTTAACATTATTTATAGGAAAACAATTATGGAAGTTAAAATTCATCTATTTTTTATTACATTATTTCAGAATTTGTTATTATTTTTATTTATAATGTGTACTAATCTTGAAAAAATGGTAAATGAGGAAAACAACTTTCACTAGCAAGGTATTCATACATTTTATGAATAATTTTATTTACATTATTCATTTTGAAATAGCAACTTATTAGTTCAATGACTTTCTTTTCTAAAAACACTGCATATTTTTGTGATTGTCAGAAAGTCCAGGATTATATGTAAAGCTTGTAAATTAGAGGGAAGATTGCTGATTCATAGTCAGATAAGAAACTTACTGTCTCCTATTGTTAGAGAGAAATCTAAATACTATTTTAAGTTACAGGATATTATATATATTCAGTTGCCCAAAATGGCCTTAATGTTCTCCTCAGCTTGACTAAACTTTAGAGAGGATTCTTCCTGACACTAGGTCCTGGAACTCCATTCTCTTAGATCATTTACTTTAGAAAACTTACAATTAAAATTTGTTTTTTTGCTCTTTTGAGATGTAAATTCTCTCCCAGCCTCTTGCCAGTTTTACAACCTAGGAAAGTCTTTTTCAAACACCTGGGTTGCAATTAAGAAAGATAAGACCCCTATCTTGCCCCAAAGTTTTCCATTATTTTCCCACAAGCTCCCGCCAGTGTTTAAAATTCTCACTTTGAATCAAATACTTGATTTCAACCTCCCTTTCCTACTCTGAAAGTGTTGAAATAATAAGTCCTGCTTACCCTTTTCAATTAATTTAGTGTAATTCCTTTTGACAGTCAATGACAGTCAACGTTATCTTTCTGCTATTATCATTGGGTATATACATTAGTTCTGTTTGCTAAATGATCTTTCTTGATTTTTTAATAAAATTCTAAAGGACTTTACCCACATAACATAGAAGTTGTGTGGCCTGAGGACTAACAGAAAGTACAGATAAGTAAAAGGTAAATGAAAGCTTGGGCTTTTGGATTAAGCAAACAGGTATGCAACTTTAAATAACTGAAATTAACAAATAAAATTTTGCATTTAGATATTTAAAATGAAATTAGAATTTACATAAACAGTGTGTGTGTGTGTATGTGTATGTGTATATATATATATATATATATATATATATTTATATTGAAAAGTATACTAAATATCTGAATGTTTCAAGGAGAGTTAAAGAACAAGGACACTACATTATTTAGCCACTTGATTCATTTCTTTATTCCACTTTTCATTATATACTATAGTACCTTTCCATAAGATGATTTTTAATCCATTTAGACTGGTAATGGGAAGTATAGTGTACTAATTTATGTAAAATACTCCAATTGCTGAGATAACTGACTCCTTTTAACATTTTGTCATTAATTATAATAGATTTTTAATTACCATTAGAAGGCTTTGTAATTAGTAACACCTAGCTATATAATCAGTGACCCTAAGCTCTCTAATTGACATAACACATAAAAATTACTCAAAGTGTGTTGTAATGTTGCTTCATGTCAAGAAGTTAAATCTGAATTACACCTGTGTTGGAGAGGATGGACTTGTGAAATTCATCAAGGATGTTCTGTGGCTGAGAGCTTATTGGCACACCTACAATTGTCCTTGAAAAGACAAGAAAAGGAAGTCCACAAAAAAGAGTTTGAAAAAAACAGAATTTCTACTATGGACCCATTATTAGCCAAGATGGACTAAACATAAGTTTATCAGCTTTCTTCATAGAGAATTCTAAGTCTTCAAATCATAACATGCTTTTCAATGATAAAATATATATTTAAAATGAAATTAGAATTTACATAGTGTGTATATACACATTGAAAAGCATAATAATCTAAATTTCAAGAGCAATTTAAAAAGATTAATTTGTCCCTAGTCCTTACAGTTTCAAGACAATTAATGACAAATCATACTCTAAGAAACAGGAATTAGTGAAATCTAGAAAAAATTTGATGAACATAGTTGCCATGTGCAATGAAAATTTATATTCCATTTATGTTTAAACATATTGTGATTACAGTTATATTTGAACTCAGAGATAAACAATGTATTTTAAGTACAATAGAGGAAAGGGTGCTTTAATGTCAGTTCTTCAGGAGACTGTCTCTCACAATATATCACACAGATTTCATTTAATGAAATGGTTTTATATATTTGGCAGCACATACATTTTACCTTTTACATTTCACAAGGCAATTTCTAGAATAATGTTTAAATATAACATGAATGTATTTAACAAAATGAAATGCTCTATGAAAGGGTAGATTTTTATAAGTATCTTCATAATAAAATTTACTAAAGCTGTAGCAATATACTCAGAATATTTTAATTGTATGCAGTTGATTTGGTAATTAAAAGCTTGTGTTTTTTTTGTCTAAGTACATAAAGTTTAACTTTGTAAATATTATCTTTGAAGAATAAGATAAACTATGTTGTTTCAAACCTCCCGATACCAAGATAACTTTTTAGAACAAAAGCATTATTAAATATTTTGCAGAAATAATTTATATGTTGATTTTTATAAACTATCAGCTACAAATCCCCAGTCCTGGCATGTTAAATTCTTGTAATATTTGCTTTAAATGGCACTTTATATTTTTTAATGTCTTTGTAATTTTCTGTATCACCTTTCTACCACTTTTCCAGTCCCCATTTTGGATTGCTTCATAAGATTACAGCTTTTAAATATTGAAAATCAGATCATTATGTTGTATAAAAGTTTCAGTGCAGTACAAATATTGCTCAACACAATCTAAACATAATTATAAAGATGTTCTCATATGAAGTATGATATGTTTTCTTTCTATAATAGAATTGGAAGAATACACTGATGCTGTGTAAATGCATTGTATAAAGAGGATTATTCAGACGTATTTTCATGATCAGTTGATTGAGACACAAAAGATCAGAGAATGATTCTCTCGTAGAGTTGAATTTTCTCTAAAGTTTAAACACTTAAGCAATTGACTCTTCTCTTTTCATTACACTTGTGGGATAATTAGAAGTATTGGTAGTATTACTCTTAAGTATATTCTGCTATCTGTGGATATAAACAGATAATGTATGTTTCCTCAAAGTTTATAAATGATTCACTAGCTGATAATTGTGTTCGAACTTTGCACAATGGGATTCCTTCCCATTGAAATCACAATCATCAGAGTATAAAAACCTAAGTGTCTGTCAAATATTGAAGAAAGAGCTAATAAGACTCAATAAGTTGAAAACATTGCAATTATTTAAAATTAGTTCTTTATGTATAATACTGTATTTGATACCAATATTAAAATTATTTAAAAACTTCCAAAGACCCTATAGAAAGTGATGTTTATATTAGTAAGATATCTTAAAAATGTCTGACTGATAATGACCATATAGATGTCATTTATTTATAAAAAGTTTAGCTTTATAATCAATTATTTATTTGTTTATTTCTATAAATATAGGTTAATATATACATATGAAAAAATTGTTATATATATATTAGTGAATATGCTCTTATTAATACAGGCAATTTTTAAAAATCATTCAATTATATAGCACTCAACATTTAAATTTCATTAAAACCCAAAAATATTAAATTGAGGTATTTCTACAGAAGAATCTTTTTATCTTTTATACACCAACTGCCCAGTCTGTTTTGATTTATCTCCCGGTAAAGGTTTCCAAATAAAATAGCTTCATGCACATTTGAAAAAACAAGATTTTAAAGTTACCTAATAGGTGGTAATTTTTACTCTCAGCTCTAATTTAAACAATTAATATCCATTGTTTCAAACTATGTAAACAGTTCAAACTCTGAATACTGTTTCTTCTTATTTGCTTATTATCTCCAGGGACTATGTGGGGACTTGCTTTTTTCAATTTCTTTTTTGTGGCCCAATTTTTAAAAATATTGTTCAGCACTAATTTTTTGATAAACTTTTTAAATCTGATTAACTATGGAAGAGACTTTCTACTGTATAAATCAAACACTAATACGTATTTTCATAGCAACTTCTTGAAGACCAGGCTAAGAGCAAATGATGATAAGAGTATCTTTTAATGATCTACGCATCATACTTGAAATATATAATAGAACATGTGTACCTCTGACAAAATGTCAGGACAAATTTGTCAATTACCTACAGCAGTCGAACATGTAGGATTGATAGCTATTTACACGACATTGTATTGTATGTTGTGGAAAAGGCAGTGATAGTCACTTCATTCTGTACTGACTATTCTTGTTTTGTTTTTTTTTAAGATTTCTTTTAATTGTTTTTTTTTTTGTTTTTTTTTTTTTTTT
>PVKE010049282.1:0-11317 GCA_004027555.1 Craseonycteris thonglongyai | reverse complement strand
ACACCCTCTTCTAAGCAATTTTTCTCCTACAAGACGCATTACTGTCGCTTGAATTTCAACATTTTTCTCATCTATTCAGATTCATTGTGACCTACAATAAATGAAAAGCTCTCTGATGGGTGATCACAACTTAACATAATTTTGAATTGAGTGTAAATTTACTTTTTAAAAATTAATTTCAGAAATGATCAAATAACATATTTTTTCCATAAAACAGGGAAAGGAACTCATGCCATTCTACATTCCAAAGTGTATTTGGCATCAGGAGACAATTTAATATTACCATATGCAGTATGAGAAAATTATATGTTACTACAGTGCCTGTCAAATGCTCCATTTACATTTTAGTTTATATTCAGCAGCAGTAAGTAAATACATATAAAAACTGGACCTATTGCTGTTCTTACATTAAAAATGCTCATATTTACTTCATATAATTACTGTATTGTTGAAACTGCTGAATCTTAAGTCTAATTGAACAAAAATCCTAAGTCTAAACTGTGCCAATTTCTGGAACATACTAAAGTCAATCCTCTTGTAATGTCAACAACATATTTAAAAGCAATACAGAGGTAAAATATTAGGACCACACTTATTACACTATACAATAATTCAAATAAAGTAAAAACTGTAAAAAAGACGCATGCTTTCAGGAACTCTTATAGAATACAATCTAACATCTTAAAGCATGATTGGTATATTATGTCACAAATTTTTTGGAAGCATTTGAAATAAATTTTAAAAATAATTTATGGATATTTTAATTAATATAGAAAATCAGAGTCAGTAACTCTAAAAGAAATGGTTCAGTATATCAACAGTGTTCTCACTAATAGATACGTGTCTCTGGTTTGCATTAAATGGGGGCAAGTTAAAGAAGTGATATTTTGGTGCTTCAAGACTATAATTCAATAAAGAGCCTAAGTTAAATAAGGAAAACTTAAAATTACCCTGAGTCCTATTGCGTAGCTCAAATAGAATGTTATTTGAATATTAATAAATATAGTTTATAGACTACAACATTAAAACATCTTTTGAATGACAGAAATAAAAATCAAGAGATTGATTTTTTTTTTCTTTTTTGGTGATCAGCCAGTTTGAAAGCTTACTGAGAACATATGGAGATAGCATATTTGCAAGTCCATCTCTAGAGGATTGCAAAAGGCCCTTAGCTTGTGAAAAACAGCAATGTTATTTTTTTTTTAACGTTCCCTATATTTAGAGATTAAATCGCTCACTGCACAAACCCATTTGGAACAGGCGCGAAGGTGAAAAGGATAATCAGTACAGTCACTGGTCCGTGTTTCCTAAACGCTTTTGAAAACATTACTGTGTGCAGGCATAAAATTAGCGGCAGGACCTTAAAAAGGCTGGCATTTAGCATGACTTTTTGGAAAGTGACACCCTCATTTTTTTCTTGTAGGATATCATTAAATTTCAATCGCCCTATGGCAGTGCCTTTCCATTAATAACCAATTCACTGTGTCACTTTGGCTCTCCTTTGAAATAATGAGCCTTTGCTTCGCTTTAATAAATTTAAACATATTCTCAAGGCCAGGGAAGATAGGAAACCGCAGATGGGCTGAGAAAAACACGATTCATAAATCCTTAACTGCCTGAGATCGTTGAGAGCAAAACAAAGTAACACTCGTAAAATATTAAACAATCCCAGCTGTATGAGGAAAGCTTCATTAACAAAAATGGACTATTTACTGCCTTGCTCAGAGCCTGTGGGTGGAGAGAATCAAAGAAATCTTTGAAAAAAAAAAACCAACCCACTGCCACTGCCATTTCTTATGAGTCTTTAGTCAATGTAACGGCAAAATAATACTTGGAAAGATGTTATTGTCAAGAATTAATAAATATTATTTAAAATACTATAAATCACATTTCTCATTGACACTTTATTTAGAATGTAACAGTTGAAGAAAGTCTGCTTGCTTTCTTTCCTTGAAATATTTCCATAAGCATGGCAAAGTTGTTGAAGATGTGGACTACCTAAATGCTCAAAACAAAACAATGATAATAAGCACTGTAAACATCCTTATACAAATGGTCTTTGAAGTATACATCAGACTAGATCCAATGAATTACTTTCTTTTTCTCTAAATCTGTATTTTATTATCCATTTAATTGTGTCTTAATACTGAAGACTATTTTCTAATATGAAGTTGATCAAAATCTTTAAGATACATAGTATATTTGAAATCATAATTAAAGATAAGAAATACAATGCAAAACTCCTAACATAATAAATGGGAATTATGGGATATCATCAGGGCAACATTTTAAATGCCCTGCTTCAAAATCAAAACCCACTTGCTGGTGGTACACAAGTTTAAAGAACCAAGAGATCAATGTCAGTCTGTTAAATGCTAAGAACTTAGAAGCTCTAACCTTAAAGACAAGCTGACAATTTAGTAGACAGAATGTCAATACTTCTAAACATTTCAAGGGCAAAAATATTGCTTTATACAATCTGTGTCACATTTATTGCAAGAAGAGAGTTTAGATTTTTCTCCTGCCTCCTGTCAGCACTTTTCCTTTTATTATACAGAGATACATAATTAAGGGGTTCAATATGGAATAATGCAAAAACTGACCCTTTTAACAATACATAGATAGTCTTGTGAGATTATGCTAAAACACACCAAAAAATGCAAACGCATTTGTCCTTTTCCAAGCACTACCCATTGAGTCTTTATATGCCTCCAGGATAGCACACAGGGGTAAGTGCTCGCTTTGCAGCCCCAGGGACTTAGGATTGAATCCAGGCCCCAGCTCATGCGGACCCATATGCTGAACTAGGGTGTGCCTCCCACGCAGGAGGTCCCCAGTTTGGTTCTTGCCCCTCAGTTCGGGTCCTGGCTTGAGGAACATGTCTCCTATGTGGGAGGCCCCCAGCCCAGTTCCTGCCCTGTGCAGCCTCTGTCCACCTATGTGGAACAAAATCACATCAAAAACTGATGAAGTACGACTATGGAGACTGCTCTGGGCTCTCCCCCTTCTCTCTGTCTCTCTTTATCAGTCAAAAACAATCAAATAAATCTTTAAAAACATGTAATAGTTTTGAAAGAAATATTGTTCATGTAAATATGTATAATGACTATGACAAAGCACATTTATAATAAATGTTTACTGTTATGTAAGAACATGGTGGTTTGTACTAGTATTACAAAAGTATTTTGTTGGTAATTCTTATCAGTCATCTAAGACTTCCTTTGAATCGAAATGATATCTTCTCAGTGAAGTCTTCTGGGGCTAGCTATTACATTCAGTTTTAGAATCTCCTTAAGGCTCAATCCTTCCATGGAAAGCTTAAACTTTGACTACTATAGTCATCTGGTTATAGAACAGTTATTAGTACCTGTAAGATATCTTCATGAGATTTTAAAAAACACATTCCTTCATCCTTCTAAACAGCTAACAGCTATTTATTAATTATAAATAAATATGCACATGTATTCAACACTATTACCTTTTTTGAGACTATGAGTTACCTTAACTATTATACATTTGTAAAGCCAACTTAATTTAGATTCATAAATATAAAAGAGTAAAATATCTTTTGTTACTATTGAATGCATCACTTAACTAATTTGTAGAACGAGGTAAAAATGTTTAAAAAAGAAGTAGGGTCAGTGGCTATACACACATTACACATAAGTGATAGAATAATACTTTTCAACTGTTTTTAGCATCTTATAGTTACAAATTACTGAAAGCAAAATATTTCTTTTTCTTTTCTTTTCTTTTGCAACATTAGAGCAACTTGAGAAGCCAAAGATTATATTTTCTCAGAATTAGAGTAGAAAAGTTGAAAGGGCTTTGATAACTTAGATGGTATGAAGATGTCACAGTAAATCAGAGTGAAATAGCATCTTATTTGAGTCTAAGTGACTAATTCCTGAAAAGTTGATATTTTCTTTCTTAACGTCCTTCATCATTGAATACGGGAAACAATTACAATGAGAGGCATGTGAGCACAGTCTTTGCCACTGGGCCCTCATAAATCTAGCCAGTTCCCAGTGAACAATACCAAATATTTGCAGCTGAGGAACATTTGGTCTGGCTTAAATTAACATATCTTAGCAGTCAGAAGTCATTAAGCTTTGCCAATGATTTGAAACAATTTTTCCATTTCAGAAGTGACATTGGCTTTTACTTATTTTTCTGGATTAAGAAAGTAGTAAAAACTAAAACAAAGGATACGTAATTGGAAGTTACTAATAAGAAAGAAATGACTAAAGTCTTTGAATTACTATTGGTCTATTTGTTAACACTTTTTTAAAACGAATCCCTTAGCTCTTAGGCATATAACCAAATAAGTCACGATGAGATATACTAATTATATGGCAAATATGATTTAAGTATTAAAATATAAATGGTTCACCATTAATTCTTTGGGAATTTAAGCATTTTAACTTATAAGGCTAATAAAATATTTTATGAGAAAGAATAACTCAACATTTTCAATTAAGGTTTTTGAGGATATTGAGCATAAAAAGAAAAATATGTTAGTGTGTTTTCCAAAGATCAGTTCTGATATAAACCTCACTCAGACATAAGAACACGAGACACTTGTTTAGATCAATTCAATGGTTGTACCAGAACATATTTTAAGTATTAAAAAAAAAGAGACTAGATGAGACTGGGATTTAGAATTCATATAACACATTCTCCTATTTATGGTAATTTCATCAACCAAGTCCTTACTTCAAAGAATAAAATTTTTTCAGGAAGAAGCAGAAATAAAATCATTTTAGGAAAAGGCAGGTTTTAGAAACAGAATACTTCTTTCCAATTCTAATTTTCCTGTAGTATTGTTTTTGTCAACCTGAATAAGTCACTTAATCTCCCAGAGCCTGGTGCATAGACTAAAAATAACATTCACATTGCAAGTCACTCTGAGGACCAGAGACAATGTGCAAAACTCAGTGACTGTCCCACACTAAGCTTTCTATAAATGATAGCTGTTCATATTAATATTTCAAAAATAGTAGCATTAATGTCATTACTGTCAGCATGTACATTTTTATATAGTCTCAGACTTGGTGAACTTCAATAAATGGTAAACATACAATGAAAAACAAACCTTTTATTATAATACATAACTGATAATAGAAATATATATGTTTATCACAGGGAAAACTGGAAATATGAAAGTGGAGGGTGAGGAATAAATAAAGCGCCTATTATGTGTCAAAAATTGTGCAAAATTTATCATTTAGTTATTTAATGTTATGCTTTAGACAAATGTTGATTTGGATAATTTTATTGGTCTATTATTACAGCACTCATAGACGTAGCAGTTGGGTTTCAAAGCCATATCCACTTGCCTTCAGATCTGTTCTCTTTCCTATGCTGGCTGGAAAAATGAGTTCAAAAAATATTTACCAAAGACTTCAGATAAGTCTATGATACACTATTTTGTTAAAGCGTATAGTCTAGCTGTGTACATCACTCACTTTAAATGCAAATTCAGCCAATCTTGATACCTTAAACACATTGTTGGAGTTTATAAGGTTTCAAAAAGTCTGCATTCTACTTGTAGATACTTTAAAGTATTTCCAAAGACACAAAATAATTCTTCCTGTAGAAAATAAGCATTTTAAAGAACAAAATTTGGGGTCCAGTATTTTAGCAAAATGGCTATGAGAGAGTAAGCAATTAGAGTCACATTTATAAACTTCAATTTATAAATACTCAAAGTAAAAATATTTTCTGTCAAATTGCTTAAGCAGTAGTAAAAATATGTGCATTATGCTGCCTCTTTCATTGTTGTAGATTTTTTGAAAGATCTTTTAAGAATTTATTTTTATTGTTTTTGATAGGGAGAGAGAGAGAGAGATACAGAGACAGAGACAGAGAGAAGGGGGAGGATCCAGAATAGTCTCCATAGTTGTACATCATTGGTTTTTCCACGCAGTTTCATTCCATAGGTGGGCGCGGGGCTGCACAGGGCAGGAACTGGGCCGGGGTCTCACCTCGGTGAGAACTGAACTGGGGGCACACCCAGTTCAGCATATGGGTCCACATGGGCCGGGGCTGGGATTCGATCCTCGGTCCCCGGGGCTGCAAAGTGAGCGCTTAACCCACTGAGCCATCCCGGCTTTCCCAAAGTATAAACAATTTATTTTTTATTTTTAAAATTTATTTATTAATTTTTTGACAGAGAGAGATAGAGACAGAGAGAGAACTGAACTGGGGACACACCCCAGTTCAGCATATGGTTCCGCTTGGGCCCGGGCCGGGATTTGATCCTCGGTCCCTGGCGCTGCAAAGTGAGCGCTTAACCCACTGAGCCATCCCGGTTTCCCCAATTTTTTTATATAGAGAAAAAAAAAAGACAACAAGCAAATCATGTTTCCTGATCATCTTATGGTTTAAAAAAATCAAATCCTTTATATTAGAAACTAATATTTGATAGAAGAGTATGTCAAATAGTTGATATTTAAAACATATTTATTGAATAAGTAAATGTAGGAAGATAAAGGCATAAATCAGATCTTTCATTTGTAAAACTAATTAGTTCTTCTTCATTTTACTTCCAAGTAAATAAAGAAAAATGAAAAAAATTTCTGAAGGTAATTTATAAGGCAGCTTTAGATGATCATGTCCAGGTTTGTTTCCTCACCTCTTTGTGATCAAGATGAGGGGCAGAAAATAGATGGAGGTAATAGAAGGTGGAAAGTGAGTTAAAAAGAAAAAAAATATATATATATATACACACACACACATATGTATACATACACACACACACACACACACACACACACACACATATATATATATATATATATATATATATATATATATATATGAACAAAAAAAATACGATAATTACATTTAGAAAAGTTTTACAGCCTACTGATGCCTTGAACTTAGCCCAGTGAGACTAGGCTGACCACATATACGTACCATTTGAAATGGGAGGGTACCATTCTTTTCTTTCCTGTTTAAAATAGTATGCCTGGTCAGCCCATTTTATAAGATTTTTAAAATTCTGTATTTCTCATTAACGGCACTTAGAGCATTTTTTTCTTCCATTTCCCTCATACGTCCACTTGGAGGTCAGTTTTCAAGGCAGTAAAAAAAGCATTATATAGAATTATTTTTATTTCAAATGTAAAAACCACCATGAGCTAAGGAAAAGAAATAAGAGAGTGAAAATTAAATCTGTTAAGAGAAAACTCCAAGTTTGGCCATTACTCACTTGCTTACTGTTTTTTAGTGCTTTAAATTAGGCTTAAACACTACGCTTCAGAAATCATTATAAAAGCTTGATTACAGTTATTGAAAGCCTATATTAAATTTTAATATGCCATTTTACATAATTTAATTAAAATTATTTTTAAAGTCTTTTCTACACTTTTTCAATATCTTATACAAAAAAATGTGACATTCTTTCCCTTTCTCTTTAGTAGGAAATGCTCCACGGCCATGAACATATTAAGTTCTTGTTCTCTCACTCATTTTAAAAATGTATTGGTATCAAGAATAAAAGAGTACTAAAAAAGAGTATCAGCCTGTATATTTTTCTATTGGCATTTTAACAAAAACCTCTTCTCTCTTTCTTCCCACCCACCCCCAGTGGTACGGAGAGAGACTCACATAACACACTGAAGCTTGGTCAGGAAATTAGACATCTTATCTTTGGGTCTGCTAAATAAGGACCAATAACCTAGGCCTGCTGTACACTTCATGATAACTGCCTTTACAAAATGAAATTTTGACTTCTTCAGAGCTTAGCTACAGGAGACAGTATCAGTAAACCTGCATTTCTGTGCAATATGAAGGGCAGTAAAAGATTTTAACATTTGACAGGGGAAAATAACTGATAAAAAGTAATCTTTGAAATGTTGCAAGGCAACATTTTTTATGTTGATTTTATATTTTTATCATTGTTTGCTTTCTTGATAGACTGAACATATACTAAACATGGTCACATAAATCGAAGTACAATATAAACATCAATAACAACAAAGAGAGGACCAGAACCTTTTAAAAATAGTTATGCTTTTTAAGATTAAATTATCCTTGTTCATTTAACTGTGCTTACTTTGTGGAGGAATTGAAATCATTGAGTAATATTTATTACCTTATTGTCAAAATATACATCTATATGGAAGAAAAGAATGAATTGCACCTTAATTTTAAAATAAAATGTACAATACCATTCTAAATTTTGGACAAAAAAATATATAACATCTAAGGAAACACAGAATGACTAAAGATGAAACAATATTTATAGTGATAGAAACTATAAATTCCATTGTCATATAATATCACAAAAATATTGAAGTTATAATTCATTTTAGTGGTATATATACTATTTGAAAGGGTTTGAAAAAGTTTTAAATTTTACTAAATGGACTCACTAAATAAAATTGTGCTTCTAGTTTTGAGTTTTTTGATACAAAAAATGATGCTAAAACTCTAGGTAAATTATCTTGGTGCATTTCAGATCATTTTCTTTTCATCTAAGGAAGCTGAGGAACAACAAGCTAGAAAATCACCCGGAAAAAGAACACCTACTCCTTCATCCCCAGAATACTACTTAACATATCTGAGAAACTCTATTTACCTAAAACTAATGTGGTAAGTATAAAATATTTTTTGTAATTGAGTTCATTATACAAAATAAAAAATATATGTATTTATAAAACCAAGCTTACGATTATCAACATATTAATAGTTTATTAATAAATATATAAGCATAATACTGATTAAATTTTGTTATAAAATAACCTTGATGGGGAAGCTGGGATGGCTCAGTGGGCTAAGCGCTCACTTTGCAGCCCCGGGGACCAAGGATCGAATCCCGGCCCCGGCCAGTACAGACCCATATGCTGAACTGGGGAGTGCCCCCAGTTCAGTTCTTACCGGGGCGAGACTCCAGCCCAGTTCCTGCCCTGTGCAGCCCCGCCCACATGTGGAATGAAACTATGTGGAAAAACCAATGATATACAACTATGGAGACTGTTCTGGGCCCTCCCTCTCCTATCTCTCTGTCTCTGTCTCTGTCTCTGTATCTCTCTCTCTCTCTCTGTCAAAAACAATAAAAATAAGTCTTTAATAATAAAAAAATAACCTTGAATAAGTTTTCTTCTAGACATTGATAGTATTTTAGACTTTACAAACTTAATAATGGATACATACCATGTAAATTTTATTTGAAAAAATTTAAATTCTCAAATGATTTGTACTGTGCTTAAGAACTTCCAAATAATGCATTAAGATTCTTAATTAAAATTTGGAAAGTTTTTAGTAAGTAATTAGAAATAAAGGAATGAAAGTAATTTCTAATTTTTGATCGTGAAATTATGAGAAAGAAATAATAAATCTCATGTAGAAATAACAATAAATTTGCATTATTTTACAGAACTCATAAATTTCTTCACAGATTCCATGGGTTCTTATTTAAAATTAAGTTGAATGAGTATCTTTTTTCCCTATGTTAGTGCTATGATGCTGTGCATAACTTTCCATAAAATTATTTGTAATGAACATTTGTATTGCTTAGTTTGTTCATGTAGTTACTTTATTTACTTACGTTTTTAAAGTTAAGGTCACCAATGATCACATTATATAGTACTTTGATAATTTCCCAAAATACATTTAAAAAATCAATGAAATTTTATGATGACCAAAAATATCTATATAAATACCCTGAATATTCAGTAAGTTATCTCAAGACATTTTAAAAAATGTTTTGAACAATAGCAAGTTGACTAAAATAAATGGAAAACAAACATTTAAATGCACACACTTTAGTTTATTGCAGTTCCTTTAGAAAATAATGAATAAAATATTTGCCCCTAGTGGGGTAGAAAATAGTTAAACATAGTCCCTACGGTAACATTTATTTGGACAACAAATGTCCATATTTGTTTTATTTAATAAAGAAGTTTAGTGACTTTCATTTGAAGAGTAAATGATTAAGAGGGATGTATTGATTTGATTTCCTAAGCTTTATTCCAGTAAAAGTTTAACAGATATAAATCTAACTAAAGTTATCATCCCTTAAAGATATAGTACAACTGAGATTCTAATTGAAATAACTTTTAAATTTAAGAAATGTATTAAATATCTCAATATTTAGAACACTTAAATTACATATACATATAATACATATGTTATATAGGATATATATATACACACACACACACTCACTCCCTCACTGCTTTCAAATATTTTTAGCAGGAAAGACCTTTTTTAAAGTGCAATTTTATCCCTCATGACATAGGTAGAGTTGCTTTGGTTAAAGGATTAGTCCATGGTATGCTGTGATCTCATATCGCCAGTCCCCTAGTGAAGTTTCTTGAGACTTCCTCTCCTCTCAAAACTCTAAGGTTTAATGTAAGTACTTAGCATTACTACTGACCAGAAAACCAGGTATACTGAAGAGGAAAAGTCACTTCTCAAAAACAAATTGTATTTTTGCTGTGCCCTGTTTGCATCTTCTGTCAAGTGGCTAAGACTATAAGTATTTTCTTTTTATGGTAATGGTGCAACAACCTTTATTCCTCAAATCAAGCTCACACATTATGGTATGCATTTATTCAACAAACACTTGTGTTTTGTGTATGTGGGCATTAAATATCATGACAGGCTACAAGTGGTAAATATGGTGGACTTCACAAACTGTTCATAAGTCAATAAGAGATGCCCTCATTGTTTTCTATCACCTTTTTCCCCTTTAGCAAATCCACTCAGCACCACCCCACCCGATTTATTTTTCTCTACTTGAATTGATAACACCCTTGTCAAAGCCACCATCATTTCTCACCTACACTCTTAAATAGCCATGGTACTAATTTATTCTTTAATTTTAGAACATGTTATATATTTGCAACACAAAATCTAATTAAAATCTTATCCCCCCTGGTTAAAATTCTCAATAGAAGTGCATAACATACAAACTTCTTATCACAGAATACAAAGACTTCCATGATCCCCCCCCCCCCCCACCCTCCCACACACACACCCTTCCCAAGACTTCTTACCAGCTTGTCTGCCTAATCTTTATGCTTCAGTGACCAGGTCTCATATAAGAATCATTCTTGTTTCAGGGCTGTGTACTTGCAGATCTTTTTGCCTAAAATGTGCTCCCCACCCCCACCTTCCTAGACTTCCCATGGTTGCCTCTGTCTTGTCATCATTCAGATGGTCACTGTAAATACTACTCCAGAGAAGCTACATGGGACCATTTCATCTTATGATAGATACCCTACCCTGTTTCTATCGCATTTTCCCATTTGTACTGCTCATAGCAGAAAACACCAGCTAATACTTCTTCATGTTTTGACTAACC
>PVKE010049281.1:0-11313 GCA_004027555.1 Craseonycteris thonglongyai | reverse complement strand
AATGCAAGAATGATGTGATGGGGACTTGTACATCTGGAAACTATCTGATTGTTACCAACTAATGCCACCCCATTATATTTAACAATAAATAAATAAATAAATAAAATAAATAAAATAAAAAAATGACTTCACTTATAGGTGGAATATAAAACTGAATGTAACAAAGAAACAAAAAAACTATGGACACAGTCAATAGTTTAATACCTGAGGGGAAAGGGGAAAGTGTGTGGGATAGTGGGGGTAGTGGAGGAGTATGGAGGGACATCAAATACATGGTGATGGAAAGAGAGCTGATTCTGGGTGGTGAGCACATAATGCAATGCATGGACAATGTAATGTAGACTTGTACACCTGAAATTTATGTAATTTTTGCCAACCAATGTCACCCCAATAAATTTAACAATAAAAAAAGAAAGTCTCCCCTCGACGTATTTTCCCCTAAAACCATTGACAGCCTTTCTCCTATATTGGTTTTTTCTTAGAGGAATTTTATAAGTACACATTCCAACTTTTAAAAATCCTATGGGGAGGTTGTGGGGGTGGGTAATGACAAGATTCAATTCTGTTCACTTATTACTGTACTTGGGAAAGTAATGGTTTTACTAAATGAAATCTCCATTCTTCAAAACGTGACCACCTCATCATTCATTCCAGTTTTCTTCAAGTCTCACACCAAGGTTTTGTCCTTTTCTTGATATGGGAGTTGCACATTAATGTTTGTGAATAGCATATTTCATCCCTTTAATTTTCCTGCTGGCTATTGTTATTACATAAAAAAAGCATTTAATTCTTAATGCTTATTTTCTAGCCACTTTATAGAATTACCTTACTACATCTGAGGACTTCTCTGTTGATTTTAATTTGTTTTCTAGGTAGGTCATTATGTCACCCAAAATATTTATAATTCTTGGTCCATTTACAATTTAATAAGAATATCTCTTCTGTCAAAGACTTTGTCAGTTATTTTTTATTGTGTTAAGAAAATAACATTTGATTACTGTTTTACTATGGATAGTGTTTTGTTTTGTATTTTTATTCAGGGAAGAATGTTGAATTTTGTTCAGATGAAGACTGTAGCCAGATTTCAGGATCAGCTCACACTGAGTGAGTGGAGTACAAATTGCTGTATGTCAGGAAGACAAATCTGGTATCAGTGCATAAGGGGAACTGATAACTCTCAGGAAATTTTGATAGTTTATGGAGACAATATGACAATGTATTTGAAATGAAAGTATTCCAGATAATGCAGGACTATTCCATGTGGATTAATGACATGCCTGTCAAACAACATTTGCTCTGGTATCTATCCTTGCTTCCCTGTGCTACTTTAGTTGTAGGGACAACATTTCCCAGGCTCCCTTGAATGCGACCTGGCCGCTGGAGGTGGTGGAAGAGGAGTAGAGGGCTAGAGGAAAGGGGAGACCAGGGTATTTCATGCCCTCTTTTTCTGCTTTTGGGATGTCCCTGGAAGATGCCTCATTTTCTCCTTGGCTCCATGCCCACTGAATGATCCTTCTTTGATGGCCAAGTGATAGTCATATGGCTCTTGTTTTGGGCTTTCAGTAGACACACCCCAAACCACTTCTCTTGCCATTAGACTCCCAGCCCTCCAGCCTGGGTCCTGACTTAAATGACTGCTGTGAACCCTTTCTTCCTCTTCCAAGCTCCACAGCACGAGTGGTCCTGGTGTGTGGCGGGCTTTCGTTGTGCTTTTTTTGTGAAGCATTTGGCATAAGAAGTGGTGTCATGGGCCCTGGAGAAAGCCAGTGGGTCTACCCCTGTTAAAGAAGACATGTTGATGAATGTAGCAGCTTACCCACTATGTTGAAAGAAAAGCCAAGTCCAGTTTTTTTCTCTGGATATCAATCAACTCTTCTGTGGTCCCTAACATCACCTGAGTCTTGCAGGCCCTTCCTCTTCCTCTCTGTTCAGCTGGTGGAAGACTACTCACTATAGTGGTTAAGAACTTGGGTTTAAATCCAGCTCTGATACCTACTATGTGGCCTTGAGCAAGATACTTACCGTAATCTCTCTGTAAAATGAGATTAATAACAGTACCAACTCTTCCCCAGCTTTTAAGCTGTCCCTGACTAGGCTGACCAGACATACCATTTGAAACGGGATAGTACTATTGTTTTCTGTGGCAGTTAAAATGGTATGTCTGGTCAGCCTATTACCTGACTCTCACCATCCTCCAGTCAAAAATCCAGTTCCTTGGTGTGGAGCATAGGGATCTCCCTCCCTACCTCTCCACCTCCGCTGTGTTTGGAGCACCTGCTGTCTAATTCTGTGCTAGACATTATCACACACTTGAACTCATTTATGTCTCAGCACAAACTTGCAAGGTATGATTGTTGCTGAGGAAAGCGCGGTTAGACAGTTAAGAAACTTGCCCAAAACATCACCAGAGTGGGAGAGTTGGATCAGCCCAGTGTCTGCAGAACTGCCAAGTCCTTCCTTCCCAACTTGCCCCTGACATCTACACATGCTATGCTCCAGTCCAAACTGAACTCAATGCAGTTTCCATAATATTCCATGGTGTCTTATTCCTTGTCTTTTTGCCTATATGTTATCCCCTGGGCATTTTGAGAACCATGAGTAAGTCTACTTAGCAAAGGCAAGTGGTATGGATAAAAGGGAGGAGGGAGAGTAGACAGGAAGGGTGCAAGTGATGGAAGGACTCAATCTAAGCTGTATTTTAGGGATTTTTGAGCAGGGCTGTGAATATGTCCTCTTCCTGAAGAGAAAGCTATGACCTTCCACTTGGGATCCTAACACCAAAATCTGCAATTTCAGCATTTCAGGCTACAATTGAAAAGTGCACACAGTATGTCAGCATCTGCTAGACCGAAACTCAGCTTAGCCTGGTATAGAGCCATTGTCATGGTGATGCACAATCACTATGAAGCAACTGGAAATGGAAACAACTGCCCAACCACTAACCATTGATCTTGTACATCTTTTGTTTCTTCCCCTAAAAACCATTTTCCTTCAAGACAAGTATATCCATGAGAAACCACTCCAGCTGACAGGAGTCATAATCCTCAACATAAATCACTCTTTATCTTCTTGATCAGGACCAAAGAAAGAAATGGGGAGAATTTGCTACCAGAGGTAGCTGATGACAGGGGCCTAATGATTTGCTACAGTCCCAGACACCCCAGGAGCGTATGCCTCTGACTCATGGGGCTCAATTCTGAATCCCAGTCACTGATATTTCTGTTTACATTCCAACTTCCTGACCCTGCCTTGGGCTTGTCCCTAGAGAAGTGCTGAAGAAATAGTTCCTAAGATTTTACAAGTCTTATGATTTATCCCGACTACTATAATAGTAATAGTAATAATAATAATAATTTGTTGTGGGCTTTCATATGAGTGAGATGCAGAGCCTTTGCTGGGTGGAGGTGAGGTTCTGGCTTAGGGTCACTCTGTTGTTTTGAGAATAGATCATGGGGATGGGGGTGAAACTACAAATCAGTTATCAGGTGACTTACGATCCGGTTTGGGCCAGACTGGCACTGAGGAGGTGGTGAGAAGTGGGGGTTCTGGATATGCTGTGACAGCAAGGCCCCTGGACTCACTGATAGGAAGGCTGGCAAGGCCATGGGGTGAGGAGAGAACCATGAGGGAGAAGCTTTGGGTGGGGGTGAAAGAGCAGGAATGTAGTGTAGGGTGTGTTCAGTTTGAAATCTGAGCTATAAGACAGCCAAGAGGAAATTCATGCAGGTGTTTGGTGATGCAAGTCTGGAGTTCAAGAAAAGAGGTCCAGATGAGAGATGTCAACTTGGGACTCATTAGGCAACACAAGACTGAATGAGCACAGCAAGGCAATGAGTGTACCTAGAGGAGAGAGAAGGTCCCAGGACAGAGCCCTGGGCCACCAACATGGGGAGATCAGGAGGAACCAGCAATAGACACTGAGAAAAACAGCCAGGGAGGGAGAAGGAAAGCCACAGCGAGGTGGCAGCAAGTGGAGGGAGAGATCAACTAATCGATCAGTGCTGCTAAGAGGTGAGTCAAATGAGGACTAAGGATTGACCAGTGGTTCAGCAATGGCAGCCACAGCATTTTGGTGGTGTGTTGGCTCTAAGGCCAGTTGGGGGAGGTCTAGAGAGAAAAGTCAGAGGGAAAAGGAGAGACAGCGAGGCCAGACAGCTCTGTGTAGGAGTTTGGTTATAAAGGGGAGCAGAGACATAGGCAGCAGTGGAGAGGCCATGGCAGGAAGGAGCAGCACGTGTGTGGGCTGGTGACTGGCAGGAGCTGTCCATCAGGAAAGCCTGCTCTCGGTCATGGCTGCACATTAGAATCACTGGGCAGCTTTAGGTCTCCGGACGTCTGGGTAGAACTCCAGGCCAATTAAATCTGAGTCGTTGGGGACAGGGCCCCTGTTTTTGTTTTTGTTTTTTAAGCTTACCAGGTAATTCCAGTGTGTAGCCAAGATTAAGAACCACTGCATGAGTGAAAGAAACATTGATGGAGCAGGCAGGAAGGAGGTAACTGCCTCAGCAGAGGAGAGAGGGGTGATACCTGGTGAGAAGAGGGGAGTGTCTTTCAATGGCAGCATGCGCGGTTTCCATCTGTAGGTGTCCCTGCTAGAAGGGAGCTATGGGGGCTGGGCCTGGTGGGAGTTCCATTCTGATTGTCCCTTTGTCAGATAACTAAGACAAGAGGTTATCAGTGGGGAGTGAGAGTAGAGGGGAATGTTGGAGGCTTAAGGAGGGAGAAGAAAATTTGAAATGGTCCTCTAGGGGAGTGGGAGAGAGGTTTCTGGGTCTCCTATTGTTAGGCAGCACAGGGATCCTTGGCTTGTGGTCACTAAGTTAAAGTAAGACCACTGAGCCTGCTCACCTCACAACTCCATGATTCTGGGCAGTTACTTGGGGCCAGCAGACCTGGTTGAAGCCCTGGCTCTGCCACTTGTTGCTATGTGACCTTGACCATGTTATTTAATGTCTCTGAGTCATGATTTATCTGTGAAATAGTAACAATATCTACCACTGAAGAATGTGTTAAAGACCAGACTGGAGGCACCTAGCACACAGCTGTCCCGCTGTAAGCATGTAATAAATGTTAGTTAGCTCCTGTTATGATTACTGATTAGTTAGGGATGGGCTGTAGTCTATCAAAAGAGCCCATTTTATCTCCACTTTGTGTGGTGGGGCCTGTGCTTTCTTCTTCATGCTTTCCAGTGAACATGGTATGTGCTGGCCACACTGAAATTATGTGGTCAGCCTTTGGCTGAATAACTACTATTTCATGAGTGTCTGTCTTGGTATAAGTAAGATCATCAAACCAAGAAGATGACAAAAGCAAAGCTACAAAGATCAGTCTGCTTCACCAGTGTCGTTTTTTTTTCTTTACAATCCTCCCCATTTTTAATACTCTGATTCTGATCTTCACTGCAGTTAGAAACCAATGTGTGATCTGTATCTCTTATACTTAGAAGAGAATACCTGAGATCATGTACAATAAAGGGCACAAATGTAACAGAGCCATTAAAATAAGGATTAGAAGCATGACTGGACAACCTGACCGAGGACAGTACCAGACACCCTGGCACTGCAGGGAGCCATGAGTTCTGATCTCTGGACTCCCTGAGATTGGGTGAGTGTGCTTACGACTGAAGATGGCACTCCTGCTTTCGCTGGTGTGCCTTCTAGATGAACTGTGATTTTTCTGTATCTTGGAAAATGGCATACTTGAAGACTTCTGTAAGACACAGCTTCCTCTGGGCTGGGAGGTAGTGGCTGGTAATAGTCCCCAAGAACCTGGGTATTTCACTCTCCCTCACAAAACCCACTGATAGTAAAATGGAGATGGGGGGAGGGGTTTTCCTGCCCCTGGGCTGATAAAGAGTGGCCTCATAGGAAAGGGTCCTGTTTCTGAAAGGCAGAAAAGAGACAGAGGTCACATTTTGGGGACTCTGCAGGTTTGCCTGAAGTGGATGGCTGTTGCTTCTGAGGAGCCCCTAAGACTCCTTTTCTGTGTGAAAAGACAATGGAGCCACACAGCGAGGGGGTAACCTGTCACCGTTTGATTGGGGCTGTGATGTCCACTGCAGGCTCTCTAATCAGAAGGCCATGAAGACCCAGACACCTCGAGCTGAGCCCCACATCCTGCCCCCATGCTCTTGCCCCCTCTGCTCTGGCTGGACGTTTCTGCTGCCTGTGCATCTCTGAAATGCCCACCCAAGAGGCTCCACAAAGTAAAGCATGGTATCCTCATGAAGGGACTTGGCTCCTTGATTCCATAGGCTTCTCTGATTTGCAGGACACGACAGTGATAATAAAAAATATTCCTATTTAGAGAGGGCTTCATGTTATACAAACTGTGTCACATATACTTCCTCCTTCAAACCTAAGAAGCAAGGACCAGGTGAGGTGTGTGCCCAGACAAGGAAGCGGAGGCAGCACAGCCATCAGTGCTGAGCTAGAAGGAAGCAACTCAGATCCAGAACCTGACTTGAGGAGAGGCCGAGGCCGTGTATCAGCTCACAGAGGCCATAGCGGCGAGGCAGGGGCTCTGAGCAACTCAGCATCTCCCTCACTGGAAAGGGGCAACTGGAGCAGAGGGCCTCTGAGCCGCCTCAGTTCTGACGTGATGAGGACTATCATCTGTGCAGCTCACACAGTGCAGGTAAGAATGAGGCCTACAGGGGGCAGTGTGAAGCCAGCAGGGGCCACTGAGGGCCCAGCTGGTCTCCCTGCAAAGCTGTTCTGCCAGATTGTGTGGCATGTCCAAAGAACGAGCTAATGCCTGGCCCTGATTGGAGGCAAACCACTCTGCCCTAATTAAAATGGAAGCTTATGGGCACTAAATGTGGCTATTGCAATATGAATGCAAAGTACCTTTTATTTACATTTGGAATGGATCCACAGGTCCCCTTTCTGTTCATTAACTTTCATGTGGCAAGGTCTGAAATTTAATTTTTTTTCTATTAAGAATTATTCAAGGACCTGTAGAGTTTGAGGCTTGGTAGGTTTAAACATAGGGGTGTGCCCAAATCCCCAACAGGTTGTCACTCTCATAGCTTTTGCTGTGGTACATGTGACATGATGGCTGGTCAAGTTTCAGGGTCAAGGCCTTGAAGATCGACTGTCTCCTGAGATTCATGACTGAACATGACAGAGCTATCATCCACTTAGAGTCTGAAGACGGATGTGACTGGGTTCCAGACAGCTGGGTTTTCATGAGGCCTGAGCACATAAAGCCTGTTGGCCCCTCTGTGTGGGCCCGAAAGACTTCGAGTCAGTACTTGCCATGTGCTGCACTCAGATCTGAGGTCTTGGCACAACTTGTAGCAGACACAATTCTGCTCCAAAAACAATTGAATCAATCTTGAAAAACTATGACAGAAATAAACCTTTCAGCAAACTCTTGGAAGCAGCAGTTGCCTAAAATCCTTCCATAGAACAACATGAGATAAAAATCAATCAAGTAGGACAGCTGATAATTCCCTGCTAAGAGCTGGCCCATATATGTCAGGAACATAGCAGGGTAGAGGGTGGGATTTCAGTGGGGCCCTGAAGGGGATGGAAGGTAAGTGGAGCAGAGGAGGGGTGTTCCGGGTGAGTGAGGACATAGGACAGAGGCACAAAGGAGCAGGTGAGAAAGGCCCGTGCTTTAGCGTCCAGGGCTGCTATAAACAAAGTGCCCCAAACTGGGAAGCTTTTAAGAGATTCATTCTCTCAGTCCTGGGTGCTAGAAGTCTGAAATCAGCGTGTCAGCTGGGTCATCAGCAGAACCCATGAAGGCTCCAGGGGAGGATCTGGTAATTCTGGCAGTCCTTGGCATTCCTTGTCTTCTAGACATGTCACTCTAATCTCTGCCTCCATCCTCACATGGTCTCTTTGTGTCTGTGCCGTCACATGATGTTCCTTTCTGTGTGCCTGCCTCTATGTCTCTTAAGGAACAAGTGATATTGGATTAGGGCCCATGCTAATGACTTTATCTTAACTTTGTGACATCTGCAAAGACTATATTTCCAAATAAGGCCACATTCCCATATGCTGAGGGTAGAGTTCCAATATGTCTCCTTGGGGAACACAATTCAACCCACATAGTGGGCTTATGGGCCACAGAGGCCAGCCTGCCTGACTCTTGAGGGAGATATTGCTGAGAACTGAGGAATGAACCTGGTAGAGAGCCGAAAAGGGTGGGGCTGGAAGTCTGGGAGGGGGATAGTGTTGTGGCAGCCATGAAAGTGGCCACTCTGATCTCTTCTCCAAGAACGCACTGCAGTGTTGGTCGTGACAATGTTGGGAGGAGATGCAGCGTGGAAGTCACGGCAGCCAGGGAGACTGTCAGTGCAGGCCCCAGGGGTCTGGAGCATGGCCCTGCCAGCTGCAGCAGAGAATGAGAATCCATTTGAGAAACACGCTCTTGTGTGTTACTGGGCCCCCGTAGAGGGGATACTTGACTTTGGAACACCAGTTCTCCATGAAACTGGAACTGCCTACGATGATCTGGGTCTTATGGGACCTGCCAGCTCATACAGTAAACAGGCTTAGCTATAGTCCATTGTAAGATAGAAATGGTAAATCTAGGATTGAGTCTGAGCAAAATCACAAGACATAAGGTAGCTGCACAAGCAAGCATTTCAGACCCATGTCACCCACTATGGTTCCACCAGCACCCTTCCCCAGCTCACAACCATGGCCATATGAGGAAGGGAGGTGTCCCATATGACCAGAATAAGAAGGAGAAAAAAAAGTCCAAGCTTGTTTGAAAGATGGCCATACTGAGGGAATAACCTGAAAGTATTTAGCAGCTGCATTACAGTCACAGTCAGGGATGGTCCTTAATGACAGACAAGACAGGTCTTCCCAATGGGCACTGCTGTGAGCATTCGCTGTTTATCGGCATGTGTGGAAGGAGAGAATATGCACAAATACCTGGGCAGTGGCCAGTGGTCCAGCCAGCTGGTCAGGGGTCTGGAAGGAAGAGATAGGAGGTTTAGGGTAGAGGCACATGGATGGACATATGGGAGCGAACACAAGGTATGAAGATTCTTGTGACACACATTAGTGCCCACCAGACTGCACCCACCACAAAAGAGACACTCGACAGTCAAGTGTACAAAATGACTCATTGGCTGATAGCAGCTGGCTTTTGTCACTAGCCACCCTGGGACTGGCAAGATGGGCACATAAACAGAGGAGCCAGAATGGCAAAGAAGGAGGGGCCAAAAGATGGACTCAAACTCACCAAGGATGATCCAATAACTGCCACTGAATTCCAGCCAGTCAGCAACTGAGACCAACACTGACCCCAATATAGTGCAATTCCTTGAGGACACCAGCCATCTGCTTGGTAGCAAGGTGGCTACATGAAGCCCCTCACATGTTGAAAGGGTCAGCAGTTCATCCTCACAAGGATAGATACCTATTATGGGTGTGGATTTGCCTCTCCTGCCCACAGTGCCTCAGGTAGGCCCACCATGTGAGGGCTTACACAGGCATGGAAACCCACACAACTCAGTATCCAGTGGAGAACCCACTTCACAGCTCAGAAGGTGCAGGGGTGGAACCATGACTGTAGGACCCACTGGCTTTGCCATACGTCCCACCACCCAGAAGCAGCCAGCATTACAGAGAGCTGGGATGGTGAACTGAAGGTGTTGTGGAAGCTCTGAGGCAAGCTGTGCCAGGCCTCGGGGGAGCATCCTTCAGATGCAGTACCCTCATTATAGCAGGGACCTCTCTATGGCACAGTGTCCCCTATAAGAAGAGCACACGGGCCCAAGAACCAAAGAATGAAAGCATAAGTGGCCCTCTTACCATTGTTCAAATGGCTCACTAGGGTCTCTTTGCTTCCTGTCCCTGCAACTGTGTACTCTACAGAGATACAAGTCTGGGTCCCCAAAGGAAGAATACTCTTGCCAGAGGACACAGCCAGGGTCTCATTGAACTATAAGCTATGCTGCCACCAGGACACTTTTGAACCCCTGTGCCCAGGGCGCAGTGGGTGAGAGATGGAATCACCATCTTGGTGGGGATAGTTGACCTTGATCAGCAGTAGAAGGTAGGGTGCTTTCATACAATGGGGTCAAGGAGAAGAACAGGTGACACCCAGAGATCCACATGGTTCCTCTCTCACAGATGGCTCAGAGTGACTGAGGACCCTGCAACCCTGACCTGAAAGGGGTGTGATTATCAAGGTCTCAGGGCCCTCAGGATAAGGTTTGAGTCACACCACCAGGTAAGCCACTCAAATCTAGAATGGGTACTTTGGAGGAAGAGGGAGAATGAGTACCCATGTGGCCCCAAGACCAGCTGCAGCAACAGGGGCTTAAAGTCTATCCTATCCTTCTTCTTCTAAGTCTCCCCCTGGGATGAGAGGCCCAAGGAACCATGGGGGAGCTGCTCCCCAAACATGACAGCAACATGGATTTGTATGGGGAACCTATAAGGAAGAATGCAATGGTCATATATGTGGCAACTGGCTCTCCTTTTGAAAGACCTGCTGCTGAGGCATCCTTGAGTGACAGCCCCAGAGCCTTTCTCTTGGCTTCTCCATTGCATTTGCACTGGGCCACATTTTCCCCCGGGCTGTCCTCAGGTGATGACAGAACATGAGGGGTCTCAGAGCAGGCCTGTTTCTGCCTTTTGCAGTATTCCTCTGACTGAAAACTTTGCTTGGTAACTCCCCATTGGTCTGGCCGTGACTTTCTGGAAACTGCTGGTGTAAGGCTTTTCTTACCCACCCCTTCCGTCCAGCTAGCCTTCTACAGGTGTCAGACCTGTACTGTGGTCTGAGGTCCTCCCCACTACTCCTGCTCTTTCCCCCTTTATCCTTCCCAGATATTAAATCTCGTGCATGTATAATCCTGTCTTGGAAGCTTCATCCCAAAGATCCAGATGACATGGATGTGGCAGGAAATGGGAATCTCTGAAGTTGTCCATTTCTTTATACATGAGGGTCAATTAGGGCAAAATCCACAGACTGGTGAGATGTGGGCAGAGACTATGACAAAGGAATTGCACTTTGATCTGCCTCAGAAATTTCCTGTGTACCCTTTATATGCCTCTTCCATACTAAGGATTTTTCTGTGGAATGAAACCATGTCACAGCTAATGATGTACAACTATTAAGACTGCTCTGGGGAAGCCAGGATGGCTCAGTGGGTTAAGTGCTCACTTTGAAGCCCTGGGGACCAAGGATCGAATTCTGGCCTCAGCCCATGCGGACACATATGCTAAACTGAGGAGTGCCCCCGGTTCAGTTCTCACTGGGGTGAGACACCGGCCCAGTTCCTGCCCTGCGCAGCCCCGCACCCACCTGTGGAGTGAAACTATGTGGAAAAACCGATGA
>PVKE010049280.1:0-11312 GCA_004027555.1 Craseonycteris thonglongyai | reverse complement strand
TTAAAAAAAAAAAAAAAAAAAAAAAAAAAAAAAAAAAAAAAAGAAAATCCTCTTAGGTTAACATTATCAAAAATTATTTGCAATCTGGAATTTGCCAAGAATGACTGACAAACTTCAATTATATCGATTGAAAATAAAGTTGCTAAAATTATGAATTTTGATGACCTAATGAATTTGCAGGAAGTTGAGTAGGAAAATCTTATGATCACTCTAGATATGACATTAAAGAGGTATTACTATGTATTGTAGTATATAAAATATGTATTGTAGTACATAAAATATGTAAATTTATATCAAAATATTATATTCTTGCAATTTGTGAGTTACATTATTACTCATTGTCACATTTTATAAGTAACAAAATACCTTTCAAGAAAAATAGCTTTATAATTTAGTAACTTTAGCCACACTTTTTCTCTCTGCTTTTTGAGCATTTTCTAGTAGTCCCCACAACTGTGTAGCTGCCTTTTGCTAGAAGCGTGGATCCTTCTGGGTCACGTGACTGAGATCCAGGGCCTCTCTGCAGTGCCCTGAAGGTGAACAGAACATACCATCCCAAAATGTGCCTCTTCAGCATCTTAGTGGTTTTGTGTTAAAGGGGCTTGAAGTACAGCTGGGGCAAGAATAGCACTCAACCTCTGTTATCCCCCCTGAAATCTTACACAATTAATGAAAAGTCACAGTTAATTAACCCATCAGAGCCATATTCTCAAGTGTGGTTTGTGCTGTCTTCTACATTCAGTGAAACTTTCTAAGGGTCATGCTTGTTTCATAGCAGTAGGAAGTGCAAGATGTAATAACTTGTTCCTTCCCTTCCTTTTCCCTCCCTTTCCTTCTTTCCTTCCTTCCTTCCTTCCTTCCTTTCTTCCTTCCTTCCTTCTTTCCTCTCTTTCTCTCCTCTCCTCTCCCCTCCCCTCACTTCCCTTCCTTTCCCTTCCCTTCCCTTCCCTTCTCTTTTCTCTCTTCTCTTTTCTCTCTTTGTAGGGGGACGTCCTGGCATACCACAGACCACTGGCTCACGCTGGCTTCAGTTCTGACTCGACTGCTTTAGTGAATAGCATCTGTGGGGCTCTCTGGGATCATGGCCAGCTGGCTAAGGTTACCGTATTCTTTTCAGCTTACCCACTTTTCTTAGACTTTAACCCGTTTCTGATTCCTCTGCCAAAGTAGAGCAGTAAATAAGTCTTCGCTTCGTTACTCCAGGATTTCTTTTCTCCAGGTTGCAATGAACCATTTCCAACAGTGTTATTGGGACCAGCTTTAGGTGTCCTAACTGGGTTGTTGAATTTTGAGTTGTGGGGCAGCGCCCCCTTATGGACGCCTTTCTTCATAGCTGGCCTTATATTCTTTACGTTCTGTACCATCTCCAGTTTCAGCACCCTTCTCAGGCACGTTTTCTCAGGAGGGGCAGCCATCTCAGGCGAATGCTGAAATTCTTCTGGTTAATCATTTCTTTTCTAGGTGAGGGAAAGTATGTTCTCAGATGCCTGGTGCCAATACTTGAACCCAGATATCAATCTAGAAGCAACGAAGGAAGGCAACACCATCTTCAGTGTGCGGGTCTCCTGGCAAAGGGGGCTGCTGTCCTTAGAAAGAGGAAGAAGTCACCCCTGCCATCCTGAGGGTTCAGGGGAATATGGGGGGTTAAGGTTTTCAGTCACATATACAAGTACACAGATGTCCCCATCCCGAGTCTCGGGTCCTACTCCTTCCTGCCAGGCTGTGAGTTGAGGTTTCTTGTCACCTGCTCTGCTCACAATACCCCTGCTGGGCGCCCGTAATGTTCAGCAGTTGTTCCTGCGGCTGCAGGAGATGAGGGTCTCCTTAAATGTGCCATAGAGGGCTGTTTCCCACCGTCCCCGAATCAGTAGCTGGGCCTGACTCTGGGATTTTGCCCTCTTAGCACTTTGGTGGTGGTGGAAAGCAGCCACCAGCTCCGCTCTCCTTGTAAGTTTCCAAGGTACTTACATCTCTCGGTTACTCAGTCTGTGCTCCATGCGTCCCTTCCTTTCCCCATCACAGTTCTCCTGTCTCAGTGATTGCAATTCCACAGTGTGCCAGGAGAGGGGGCATTGAGGCCAGGAAAGGAAGAAGGTCATACTCGGTAGATTGACAAGCACATTATCCCTGAGGACAGCTAGAACTTTATTTTGAAGGGATCTTTGGGCACACACACACACACACACACACACACACACACACACACAGGAGTTGAGGTCTCTCTCCTTAATTCTTGTCTGTCATTAGTTGAGGGCTGCGTCCAAGGAGGATGATAATTCCTGGGAACTTTCAGACTGCAGAGCAGGTATGGGAAGTTGGAGAAAGCACTCAGGTGAAGCGTTACCTGTGCTTCCCATAGGAAGTTGGGCAGGTGTGCCCAGAAACGATAATTGCCACAGGGATAAGCATCAGGCAGCAGCGTTTTCTGCTACGGTTGGGTTTTTTTGTCACTTGATTTAGATGCTTCCCAGTTGAGAGACTGGATTTTATTCAGTCGTTTTACTTTACTCAGGTCTTCTTTCTGGAATCCTTTCAATTTTGCCTCTGCCTCAAAATTCCTTCTCCCTACAGTTCTGCCTCCATTCATGGCCGACTACCTACTTTACCACTCTTCTGGTCACTTCCTTATTTTTTCAAAGCGAAAATACTTTCTTTAATTAAAACAGAAGAGCTTTCCTCTTTATCACTATACCAAACCTGAAAGGTAGCAGATGTGGTATTCACTGGCCAATGGCAATAAAGAATATTTAGCAACCCATTCTTACCTCTTCAGGTGGAAGACTTTTACTGTGTCTCTTAGAACTAGAGAGATGTTGATTCATTATTTGTGAACAAGAGCGGGAAGAATAGGATACAGATCTTAACCTCAAGGAATCAGGGTGGAGTCTCCTGAATAGGGTTAGTGCCTTATAAAAGCGACCCCAAAGAGCTTCCTCACGCCTTCTGGGGTGTGAACACAGCACGAAGTGCCGGCTACCAACCAGGAAGAAGGCTTTCAACAGAGCATGGCTGAGCTGGTGCCCTGATCAGCAGCTTCCATCCTCCAGAACTGAGAAAGAAATGTCTGTTGTTTCTAACGTGCCCAGGCGTTGGTATTTGTTGTAGTAGTCCAAATGGACGATGACAGGAAATAACCAGACCACACTCTCCTGCCTCCCTCTGGGAGCCCCTGCTGGGCCAGGACCTGAGGCTGAGAGCTGGATGGGGAAGTGTGGAGAATCTGCCGGGACACATGGGAGGTGCGTAGCCTGCAGCCTCTTCAGGATACGTCACCAGTGGGGACTGAGAAAGAAAGAAAAACTCTGACAGAAGCCACAGAGCTGTAGGCAGACTTTGCAACCAGAGAAATACTTCCTGTGAGGTCCCCGGAAATAAGTGAAGTCTTCCAAAGCCACCGAAGTAGAGGTGGTTGGGGTTACTCTGACTCTATGGTGAACTCTGACCTAAAGGGACCCAAGGAACTGGGTCTGTTTAGCTTGGAAATATTCTGAATTTCCCCATGTCTTCTCTGAGGCATGCACAGACCTGAGTGTTCCTCTCTGTTTGGACTTTCTGGATGCTGGCTGTTCTCAGTGCCCCTGGAGGGGGTGGGGGTGGGGGCTGCAGAAAGGCCCTGGCCCAGAGGAAAGGATGTTCTCATCAGCTCTGTGCAGCTTTAAATCATGAAAAGAAACAACAAAGGATGCACCTGCACTCACACTTCATATTTTGTTAGTTCACAACTGGAGGGTAATTTGATAAGCAGGGCTGGTGAGATGTGAAACACATGCTGTCCTATTATAACTACTTACTCTAGTGAAATTCTTTTTGGTGGTTTTTATTTCTGAAAAAAGCAAGACATACACGTAGTCAAAAATAAAAGCAGTATAAAAAGCCTCACTCCCGCCCCTGTCAAACTTCCTTTCTCCTACCCTTCACTCTGATCACCACTTTGTTCTTGTTGGGGTTTTTTTTTTTTTTGGTTTTTTTTTTTAGCTCCTCTGCTATGGTTTGTGTTAGTGTATTTTTGTTTTTGTTTTTGACAGAGAGAGATACAGAGACAGAGAGAGAACTGAACTGGGGGCACTCCCCAGTTCAGCATATGGGCCCGCAAGGACCGGGGCCGGGATTCGATCCTCAGTCCCCAGCTTTGCAAGGTGAGCACTTAACCCACTGAGCCATCCCGGCTTCCCCACCACTTTGTTCTTGTTGGCAATACAAGCACTTACGAATAAGTATTATTGCTCCCTACTTTTTCTTACACAAAAGGGAGCGCTCAATACACAATGCTTTGCAATCTTGTCTTTTTCTATTTACTAATACATCCTAGACAGATTCCTCATTTCCCCCAACCCCAACACACACACAATTTTATAATATTTCATGGGGGAAGTGTTTCATAATTTATTTAAACCATCCCCCATTGGGAACATCTTTTGGTTGGTTTGCAATTCTTTTTCCTTATAAACAATGTTGCCAAGAGTGATCTGGTACACCCATTATTTCTTATGTGGGCAAGGATATTTGTAGGATAAATTCCTAGAAATGGGGTCAGTGGATCAAAGAGTAAATGCATTTGTAACACTGATGTACTGTTATATTGATTCTTTGCTGGATCTCTATAGTCTAGCCATGAATTGAACAACCACAAACTATTTCTAGGTAAAAAGCTCTAAAGGGAAAAACAAATGCCGAGTCCAGCTAGAACTTTCCGCTAAATGCAGAGTGCTGGTTCCTGCTAAGGGACATGTCTACATGTTTATGTGTGCCTGAGAATCACTGAGAATCACTGAGAATCAATGTGAAAACAAATCTAGCCATCCGGTTATTCCTGCAGACACATACCCAATCCAAAGACAGAAGTTTCTTCATTATTTCAAAGATTCCAGCTTTTAATTCAAGTGGTCCAAAAGTTTGAGGGAACAAAGGTAAGGCAAGATAAGAGATCTGAATTTCTTCACCAGGGCAAGTACTGTGCCAAGAGCTGACATTAGGGTTCCTCTCAAACTTTAAAAAAGAAGCATGAGCTTCAAAATTACAGAAGAACATTTGTCTTGATGTATTTTGAAAATAACCATGCACTGTGAAAAAAGCAAAAAACCAAAAACGGCCAAACCAAAATCAACAACAATCAAATGTGAAAAAACCACTTTCCAGTGTTTTTGCTAATTCACAGCAGGGTAGATTGGGAGCAGATTTGCTCATAAAAAAACCAACCACCATAACCACAGTGGAAGAACTGGCCTTGTAAAGGGATTGTGAAAAGACCATCAGGAGAAGAATGAGTCTAGTCCTGTGAAACATCCAAGTAGCTGAGTTTTTCTTTTTCATCTCCAACATTTGGGTTTTAGCCAGTTTGATTTGTGACTAAAAGTTTGCATTACAAGGCAGGGTTGGGTTTGTGATGCACTTAAAAATAAAAAAGTGTTGATTTTATATTTTGCTCAACAGGCCATACCCAGAAAGAGAGACCCTCAACATTTTCTGGAGCTGAGTGGAAATGTGGTGAGAATGTGTCAATCGGTTAAGAAAGACTAACACGTTCTGACTTAGACTGGGTTACATGTCGCCTGGCCTTGTGAGGATAGTGCCCTAAACAGAGTGAGACTCTTTTCTGGGTGAGTCAGGCCATCAGCATGAACTTGGACTGTTGGAGCATTTTACTGGTGTGTTAGGCTGTGCAGAGCTGTTGTTCCTGCTGGTGGTCTTGGAGGGTGAGCTTTGAGTGATTTTCACAGCTTGTCTGTGTGCTATATGGTTGTGTGGTGGCTGGCCAGGTCTCTTTTCATAATGTTCAGTCTTCAGTGTATCTTTCTGGGCCCGAGATCAAGCACCAGTTCCACTACGCCTGTGTCGTGTGACCTTGGCTGATTGAAACGAACTCCTCCTTCCCGTAAGGGGACAAACACACACCTTCAGGACTGTCGTAAATACCGCTCCTCTTGAAAAAACATTAATTGTACAGAGAATCATTCACAGGGAACTCATTAAAGAGTAATGTTTAACTTGCAAACATATAATAACATCGGCATTTTGATTAATAATGTAACATCAATTACTGTAGTTTTCATATATATAAAGTATTTGGTGTTGATACCGCTATATTCCCATGATGAAACAGGAGAAAATTTTTCCACTTCAGCCATGTGCTCCTTACAACTTGTACGCTGGTGCTCACTGTGGACGGTCATGGAGCAATGGCGGTCATAGCTCAATGCCTTTGGTAGGGTGTCGCCACTAAGCGTCAATGCCTGGAGTTGAGTGGATAGAGATCGAATCCTATATCCACCACTTATGGTCTGTGGGTCTTCAGTTAAGTTACTTGACCTCTCTTGGCCACAAAAAGGGTTCTTACTTCCGAGGGCGGGTTGGTACAGTTGGCTTCCACTGTAATATTTTTTGTGGCATTAGCTATATCTGGCTACAACCAGTTCTGTGTAGTCACATGGTATCTTCCCTCCATCATTCTTGACCTTGCACACACAGATGATTCCATTTTTCACCCAGCACACATTGAAATGGAAGAGTGTGTGGACTAAAAACAGTCAACACGACCTTCCTAGTTGAGGTCTGAGTTTTAAATGTTTTCAGCTGAGGGGACCCCTGATGGCGTATTCCATGGACTGCCTTTTGTTCTCAGGGTCATAACGATGGACCCAAGTTTCATCATCTGTAATAATCTTTAAGAAGTCCTCACCTTCTTTTCCTAAAATTTCAAAATAAAAATGGAGGAACTTTTTCCGCTGTTAAGAATTTAGTAACATCACGCTGTTTGAACTGCACATCTGAACACTCTCCTATGTTGATGTGCACTGCGCAGGAAATGTAAGCATCTGTGTGTGCAAGGTCAAGAGTGATGGAGGAGGGCTGGGGAAGCCGGGATGGCTCAGTGGGTTAAGTGCTTGCTTTGTAGCGCCGGGGACCGAGGATCGAATCCCGGCCCTGGCTCGTGTGAACCCACGTGCTAGACTGGGGAGTGCCCCCAGTTCAGTTCTCTCTCTGTCTCTGTATCTCTCTCTCTGTCAAAACAATAAAAATTAAAAAAAAAAAAGAATAATGGAGGAGAGATACCATGTGACTACACAGAACTGCTTATACCCAGCGATGTCTAATGTCACAAAAAATATTACAGTGCCGGCAAAATTACCACATACATGCCTTCATAGACATGTGTAAATTAGGGCAAGGGTGTCCAGAGGTCTGTAGTCTTCATTCATTCATGTCATCATAGAAACGGGCCTCAAATTCAGAAGTCTGACTCTAAAAAGGAAAGCCCTTGATTTAGTTATTTGCAAATACTCATTTTTGTCCCCCTGGCTAGAGCATAGTTTTATCCTACCAAATGGTACCCATGTATAGGATAATATAGCTACACATTCAGTGCTAAGAAAAAAGAAAAGTAAAGAAAGAAAATAGTTTCTTTACTCTTCCCTTCTAGGCTTTTCATAGTTTGGTTTCCGGAAAACCACGCTTTAGGACAGTATGTAGACTATGAGAAAATCATTTGTGAATGAGGACCTGAGTGGAATTCTAGTTCTAGTCCATTCACCGCTCCCTTACTCCTGCCCCAGCGTGGCTGCTGCTGAGTTCGTAGCATGGCATGCATTTCAATTACTTATCCTTTGTTAATAAGAATTCCTTCTTAAGAATAGACTATAGGCTTGTAGAGGGAAGACACCTTGTCTTGAAGGCCTTGTATATTCCTGAAATCTAGAGAACTGCTGGATACATAGCACAGGCTCAACGTACAGATTTGGGAAGGTGCATGTGAATGAATGAGTGAACTCTTGTGACATTGTTTTGTTTATACGCCGTTTTCTCTTTTGCAGATGGTTTTAAGAACTTAATTCTAGGCTATGCATTTATACACGTGTGCACATATACAAGTATATAAGTTGTATAATATGTATACATGTATGTATATATATTGAAACAGGAAAATGGTGCTTCTCACCGTGTCTGAGGTTCTTTGTCTCACACACTTGAAGGATGAAGACGCAGACTCCACAGGAAAGGTTAAGCAGTTTATTAGAAAGAAGGAAGGCTCTCAAGAGCGAGAGCAGGCACCCGCAAGCGGAATGCCCGCGCTATGACTGCAAGCCACTCCTTCTATACCCTGTATTTTACCCAAGGCTTTCTTTATCTTCTGGTTCACATGCCTGGATGATTCACTTTAGGTGAGTTTTGAAACAAACCACCAAAGGTCTAGGATTTATTGTTAACCCTCATTTCCAGACGATATGCCTGGTTGATGGGATTCTGGGCGTTGCCAGCCTTGGTGTTTATCTTGTCTTTCAGGACCCCGTTGTCTTGCTCCAGAAGCCCTAGGACTAGGTTCACCTTCCTTAGATATTGGCGCCATAGCTACCAGGGCCTTCCCGACTACCTAAGTTTTGCTAAATATCCTGTATCAATATGTGATTGGTAGGACCAATATAAGTACAATAAATTTTGTATATTTTGCATATTTATAATTTTATATATTTTCAAGTTCTTTTGCAAAAGACATGTATTACACTTTGGATCTGGAAAAACAATGTACGAAATACAATTTTTAAAAAGAAAAGAGAATAACTACTTTCTACATCCTCGGTGATGTTCTTCATAACTAATTAACTTGGAGCGCTGAGCTGCTTTTTCTTCTGCATGAATTTTAATGATTATACCCTTAGATTATGTTTTAACTTTCGGTTTCTTTTGTTGCTCTTTTTTCTTCTAACATCAATCATAATATTTTCATTCAAGTTCCAGGATTTTATTGTAAGGGATGTATGTGTCCAAGGGATTTTTTAGAAAGACGTTATCATAGCATAGCAAAAGATTGGAAATATTTGAAATCAGAATAATGATCAGGGGATGCCAGGGTAGCTATGTGGTGGAGTGCTTGCCTTGCAATCGCGAGGTCTGGGGTTCGATTCCTGGCCCCAGACCATGCAAACCCATCTGCTGAACTGCCACACAACTGGTAACCTCCAAGATGGTGACAAAGGTTCTCTCCTCCCATGCAGGAGACTCCCAATTCAGTTCCAGCCCCCTCTGAACACACATCCACCGGTGTGGAATGAAACTATGTCACAACTAATGATGTACAACTATGGAGACTGCTCTGGGCCCACCCCCTCCCCCTTCTCTCTCTCTCTCTTCTCTTAAATAAAAAAAAAAAAAAAAGAATAATGATCAAATAACTGTGGTGTGACCATATTATGGAGAATTATGCATTATGAGAAATACAATTTATGAAGAATATTTAAAGATTTATTTTATTGTTTTTGACAGAGAGAGACAGAAAGAAGTGGGAGGGCCCAGAGCAGTCTCCATAGTTGTACGTCATCAGTTTTCAACATGGTTTCTTTCCACAAAGGTGGGCAGGGGCCAGGCAGGGCAGGAACTGGGCTGGGGTCCTCTCACATGGGAAGCATGCCCTCTCGAGGGAGGTGCTGAACAGGGGGGCGAGAACTGAACTGGGGGCCTCCCGCATGGGGGGCACACCCCAGTTCAGCATATGGATCTACATGGGCCGGGGCCGGGACTTGATCCTCGGTCCCCGGGGCTGCAAAGTGAGCGCTTAACTTGCTGACACATCCTGGCTTCCCCATATGAAGAATATTTAAAGGCAGGTAAAATATCATATAGTGTTAAGTTAAAATCTTAGGATATAAATTCTTGGAAAAGCACATATACCTATAATATATATTATGTCAAACTATTAATATTAATGACATTTATTTCTGAGTGATGAAGTTACAAGTAATTTCATTTTCTTGTTTGTATTCTTCTTAATTTTCAAAATTACATATGAGCACAAAATAGCCATTGTAACTTAAAATGTTATTTGTAGAGCTATTACTTTGAAAGAAGGGATATCTTTCTAAAATATAAACTTGGAACTTTGCTTTGAAAACTAACTAATGAGCAAAATAAGCAGACTTTTAAAATGTATTGGGTTGACAAAAATTTAGTTTCCGAAAACAAAACAAAATAATCAAAATGTCCTTCAGGAAGTGAATGGGTAAATAAACGGTGGTACATTCAGACAATAGAATATTATTCAGTGCTCCCAGGAGCTTATCAAGAGACATGGAGGAAACTTAAATGCTAATTACTAAGTGAAAGAAGCCAGTCTGAAAGAGCTACTTACTATATAATTCTAACTATATGATATTCTGGAAAAGCATAAGTAGGTAGGGAGGAGAAAGATCAGTGGTTGCCAGAAGTTAGGGGGAAAAGAGTAAGAAACGCAGGGAGAATCGAGGATATTCAGGGCAGTGAAACTAGTCCTTATGATACTATATGTCATTAGATATTTGTCATTACATAGATATATGTAGATATATGTCATTACATATTTGTCAAAGCCCATATAGTGCACAAAGCCAAGGGTGAACCCTAATTTAAACTAAGGTTTGGGGTGACAATACAGGTTTATCCACTGTAACACATGCAGCACGCTGGTGGAGATGTTGATAATGAGGAAGGTGGTGCATGAGTGTGGGAGAGGGAAGTGAGAACTCTACTTTCTGCTCAGTTTTCCTGTGAGTGGAAAACGGCTCTAAAAACTTAAGCTTATTTTTTTTAAAAAAAGCAAAATAAACTCAGTGAATGATATTCAGTCCCCTTACTTGCACTGAATTCTACTTGGGGCTTTCTTTGGAGTGTTTGGTTGGTTCAGCCCTCTCTGGAGAATGCTAGGTTGGGGAAATATTGCACAGTTGCTTCTTAGATACTCAAGTCTGTGTTCCTCCCCCCAGCTGAGATATTTGACCTTCAGCCTCCTTGTGCTGGAACAGAATGCAATAAGTGCAATTGTCCCAGGAAATCAAGTCAACATCTTATAAGAAAAGCTGTTTAGAAAACTTTGGGGAGGGAAACCGGGATGGCTCAGTGTGTTAAATGCTTGCTTTGCAGCCCTGGGGTCAGAGGATTGAGTCCCGGCCTAGAACCATGTGGACTGGGATGTGCTTCCCACCCCAGTTTAGTTCCTGCCAGGGTGAGCTTCCCATGTGGGAGGCCCCCGTTCAGCTCCCGCCCGGGCGTGCCTCTCACATGGGGGGCCCCCAGGCTGGATTCCCACCCTGCACGGCCACGTGCTCACCTGTGGAATGAAACTATGTAGAAAACTAATGACATACAATGGTGGAGACTGCTCTGGGCCCTCCCCCTTCTCTCTCTGTCTGTCAAAAGCAATAAAATAAACCTTAAAAAAAAGAAAAGAAAACTTTGGGGTGTTCTGGGTGGTTTGAAATGTGTATATGAAATAACCAATATATTAACTTGGCCCAAGGGGCTAGGAGTGGGCTAAATTTGACATCAGAGAGTGTGCTTTTCTGTTGTTT
>PVKE010049279.1:0-11313 GCA_004027555.1 Craseonycteris thonglongyai | reverse complement strand
TTGCCTGAGGGAAGGGGAGGAGGGGGGAGGGAGAGAGGGAGGGGAGGCAGGAGAGGGCACCAGCATTATGGACACACTCAATGGTTTGGTGTTTCCCTGGAAAGGAGGGAGGAGGGGGGAGGGGGGAGGGAGAGTTGTGTGGGGAGAGGGGAGTGGGCACCAGATATATGGGGTTGGAGGGGGACCTGATTCTGGAAGCTGGGCACATAATGCGATGCATGGGTGATGTGATGTGGAGTTGTCCATTGGGAAACTGTCTGATTGTTACCAACCAATGTCACCCCATTAAATTTAACAATAAAAAAATAAATAAATAAATAAATAAAAAGAATATCTTCAGTGTTTCTAATTTTTGCTAATGTCATAAATGGATAATAATTCCTGGTTTAATTTGCAGCTTGATCATACATACTTTATTTTGACAGTATTTCAATAGTATTTAATCATCTTTCTCATATTCTAATTCCAGGGGCAAAAAGAATCAGTTATCAATTCACTATGAACTGTTTAAGGATGTTCAAGTCATGATTCTATAAGCAACCACTACTGAATCCAAGGGCATCTTCTAAATTAGTGGTGTTTCCAGGAATTAAGATGATACTTCCAAGAGTTCTTTGTTGATGATACTTCCAAGAGTATGTGAGAACAAGTAAAAATTTAACTTGGTGGGTATGTGAAAAACAAAAACATATCGTTTCCTTTTTGTAATTCACAACTTGAGTACAGAACTAAAACTATACCTTATCAACTTAAAAGAAACTGCCATTGTGATTTAATGTCTTAACAAATGAGAAGTACTTTCTATGTGTAAAAGACACCAAAATATACATCATGGAATTCTAAGCACAAGCCATATCACTAACAAAATGCAAGATCTTCCATCTTTATCTTTTCTTGTTTCATCCTCTCTCTGATGCCCATTTACGTACCCGTTGAGTGTGAGGATTTTCAGGTTCCTGCCAACCACCACTAGCTGCAAAATAGAAGAACATTAAACATGAATCACAATTTGCTAATTTTATTTTTACAAAAAAAGGTTATCTGCAGGCCACAAAGTAAAACTTAACATAAAATCACAAGACTTCCAAGAAAGAGTCCTAGAAATTACATAGACCAGAATGCTCAGAATAAAATTTTTTCTTTACATATAACGATGGTAATAATCATTACCACCACTACACCTAACACATGTATAACTTCTATGCCAGGCATTTGAAATGCATTTCATTTCTTTTTATTCTCGTAACACTCTGAGAGCGGGTTGCTAGTCTTATTTTACAAAAGGGGAAACTGAGGATCAGAGTTAAATAATTTGCCCAAAGCCAGGATTCAAACTGATTTCTATTTTATGACCCTGGTTTAGAGGAAATTTTCCTACATAAGAGACAAACAGTACAAATCATAAAGAAATAGATTATTCCAGAAAGTTGAAAGTAAAACGATAATGAATAGTTTCAAAAAATGGTGCTATAACAATCGGATAGCCACACACCAAAAATAAATAAATAAATAAATAGATAGATAGGCAGATAGATAAATTAAATAAAAAAGAACCTAGACCCTTACCTCAGAACATATATAAAACTTACCCATGTAAGTTTTAGACTTACATGTAAGAGCTAAAACTATAATCTTTCTAGAAAAAAACATAAGTGACAATCTTAGTGACTTTGGGTTAGGCTAAGTTTCTTCACTAGGACACAAAAGATACAAACTAGAAAATAAAAAACTAATAAATTGGACCTCAAAATTAGAAATTTATGTTCTTCAAAAGACACTTGAGAAGATAAAAGGTCAAGTCACAGACTGGGAAAAAATATCTGCAAAACATACTGAACAAAGGACTTGTATCCACAATACAGAACTGTTAGAACTCAATAAAAAGACAAAAATTCAGTTAAAAAATGGGCAAAAGATTTGAACAAACACTTCACAAAAGGAAATATATAGATGGCAAATAAGTATATTAAGAAAATGCAAACTACAACCACAATGAGGTAGGTTACCACTACACACACTCACTAGAATGACCAAAATGAAAAAGAATGAAAATACTAACAATTGTTGAGGAATTGGAACCATTGCTGGTAAGGAACCAAACTTTGAAAACAGTTTGGTAGTTTTTAGTTAAACATACAGAGAGTGGGCACCAGATATATGGTGTTGGAGGGGGACCTGATTCTGGGAGCTGGGCACATAATGCGATGCATGGGTGATGTGATGTGGAGTTGTACATCGGGAAACTATCTAATTGTTACCAACCAATGTCACCCCATTAAATTTAACAATAAGATATAATAATATTAAACATACACCTACCCTATAATCTAGCAATTCTACTCCTCGGTTTTAATCAAGAAAAATGATAATATACATCTACACTAAGACTTGCAGGCAAATGTTCATTGCAGCTTTAGTCATATGAGACAAAAACTGGAAAAAATGCAAATGCACATCAACTGGAGAATGATCAAACAAAGAGTGGTACATCCGTACCACAGGTACACAAGGGCTGTCCAGAGAGTAACCAGCCACATAAGATGAAAAAGAGGAAGTTATGGCTGTATTTTTTTCTAGACAGCTGTAATACTACTCAACAATAAAAAGCAAAAACATGGGTGAACCTCAAAAGTATTGTCCTAAGTGAAAGAAGTCAGACACAAAAGACTGTGTACTATAAGACTCCAATTATATAAACTTTTAGAAAAGGCAAAGTTATAGTGACAGAAAACATACCAGTGGGTCAAAAGCCAAGAGGAAGAAACTGACTGCGAAGGGGTATGAGCAATCTTTTAGGGGGGATGGCATTGTCCTATAACATGATTGTGGTGGTGGCTACATGAGTATACACATTTGTCAAGAATCAGAATTCTACACTTAAAATTGGTGAGCTTCACTATAAATAAATTATCTCATAAAGCTAATTAAAAAGGGGAAAAAGTAAACTTAATATAATGCGATATCATTATCTCATAGTTTCACATATAATCTCATTATATTTTCACAACAATCAGTTTGGAAAAACAATAATAATACCGTAACTGCCAAGGATCTATTCTAGAGTGATGGGTATCTACTCTTATATATCACCAGTGGCAGCAAACCTGATAACCACTTTGGAGAGATAAACATGTTCATAAGTTAAAACCAGCAATTTTACTTTTACTTATACAGAGAAGCCCTTACTCTTGTGACTTATCAAACACATACAAAAATGTTTCTAAGAGCAATGCTGTCAAAGGAAAATTTGACAATCTAAATGTCCATCAAGAAGAATCTGAGGGGATTCTGGGACAGCTCAATAAGCTGAGCACTTGCCTTGTAATCATGAGGTCCAGGTCCAGGTCCAGGAATCGAATCCCGAACCCTGCCTGTACAAACCTATATGCTAAACTGGTGCAACTAGTCCACCAGGATGGAGGGAAAGTTCTCACCTCCCATGTGGGAGGCCCCCAACTTGGTTCCTGCCCACGTGGCCCCACATCCACCTGTGTGGAATGAAACTATGTCACAACCAATGATATACAACTATGAAGACTGCTCTGGGCCCTCCCACTGCTTGCTTTTTTTTTCCTTCCTTCCTTCCTTCCTTCCTTCCTTCCTTCCTTCCTTCCTTCCTCCCTCCCTCCCTCCCTCTCTCTCTCTCTCTCTCTCCTCTCAAACAATAAAATAAATCTTAAAAAAAAGAAAGAATCTAAGTAAACTGGTAAGTCATTCATGAATCAACTATCACAAACATAATACTGACAAAAAAAACGTTGTAGCAGGATACATACATTATGTTTCTATTTGTTTCACAATGAAAAACATTTGTTAAGTTTTTCAAAAACATTTGAAAAACTTATGTGGAGAACTATAAAGACATGCATCGACGCTGATAAAGACACTGAATTCAGGATGGTGAATACCTCTCTCTACGAAGCATAGCGAGGGAGATATAGTGCAGGAAGGCTACATAGGGGGTTACTGTTTTGTTTATTCACTTAAGCTAGAAGATAAAAACATGAATGTGTATTATTTGTATAATTTAAAATAACTTCTTTTCAAAACAAAAAGGACTTCTGTTGAAGATGACACTATATTCCCTCGTAAGAAATGGCAGCATATAACATCATTTAGTACAATATTCATATTTTAATGGATGCCTTACATATGAAAAATAATTATGTAAAAGAAATGTTTTAGTTGTAGTATTTTAAAAAATCTGAATGTTTTACATAATTGCTTCTTTAAAACTGATAAATTTATTCTGAACAGCAATTTAGGAGACATAATTATCTCATTGTTTTTCTCTGCACCTTACTGATACAATGGCTTACTTATAAATAAATAGTTCCAGCTAAAGTGGTTTCAGAACTTCTCAGACAACAATGACATCATGGAAAAAATTAAATTATCTGTACTCTTTTTAAGGGCTTCTAGTATTCAATTATCACTGTCAAGATAATAACATAGAAGAAATAAGATTTCTAAAAGCAAGCATAGGTTTTAAGTTCTGAAATATAAATTCTCCAATCTTAATGACTCATAATCCAAAAAGCATAAACCTTTACTTAGAGAGGAACGATCTGTGAAATCTATTTGGATTTCTGTGTTTTGCTTAACTTGATAAAGAGACAAAATATAAACATAGAAAAATACACTTTAGGGGATGCCAGGATAGCTCAACAGGTTGAGCACTTGCCTCACAACTGTGAGGTCCAGAGGTCGAGTCCTGGCCCCTACCTTGTGCAAACCCATGTGTTGAACAGCCCTCAGTTCAGTTCCTGCCCTATGCACCGCCACATCCACCTATGTCACAACTAATGATGTGCAACTATGTAGACTGCTCTGGGACCTTCCCTTTTCTCTTTGTCTCTCCCTCACCTCTCAAACAATAAAAATAAATCTTTTTTTTTTCTTTTAAGATTTTTATTGTTTTTGACAGAGAAGATAGAGAAGAGAGAAAGAGAGAAGGGGGAGGGCCCAGAGCAGTCTCCATAGTTGCATGTCATTACTATTTCTACATGGTTTCATTCCACAAGTAGGAGTAGGGCTGCACAGGGCAGGAACCAGTCTGGGGCCTCCCACCAGGGGCAGGAGCCAAACCAGGAGCCTCCCACATAGGAGGCTAGCCCCAGTGAGAACTGAACCAGGGGCACACCCCTGTTCAGCATATGGGTCTGCACGGGCTGGGGCTGGGATTCAATCCTCAGACCCTGGGACTGCAAGGCAAGTGCTCAACCTGCTGAGCCATCCCAGCATCCCCTAAAATAAATGTAAAAAAAACACTGTAATTCACTGAGGTATACACTATGCCACTCTGAGGTGTATTTTTTACATTTAACTTAATCTCATGAACAAATTCACACAATTTGCTTGCTACACTGACATTAAAACAAAACACATGCATACACATATTTACTCACCATCTAAAAAGATGTTATAAAATCATTCTCATATAAATCACATTTCAGGAAATGTCTACCCACCAATGGACATTTTTAAGGAACTAAGATACACTTGTTTAATTTACCTTTTTTGTTTTTGAATATTTTATCAACTTAATGCAATGTACAGAGTCAGAAAAACAACCACAAGAATTCTAAACCAAGGGGCAAAGTAAACAGAATCAAGAATTAAAATTTTAAGAACAGCATTTAAAGAAACTTCACTCACATTTACTTCCAAATTGTATAAGAATCTATGGAAAGTTGTTAGCTAAAGTCTACCTTCATTTTAATTATCTCAAATGTATGAATTTGCTATGGGCTTCCTCATATATTAGTAAGTAAGCTGAAATTTTTTATGAAAATCCCAAAATAGGAATTTTTAACAAGCCTAAAAAGTTTTCAGAAAAAAACAAATGAAATGTCAGAAAGTAAGAAAAAAGACAATGGGGAATTAGCAATACTACTATTGATATAAAAAATAAATAGCAACTCAAGATTTTGAACTGATAGTATAAAGAATACTTCTACTCTCTGATGTTAACCATGACGTATGGGAGATATAAAAATAAAGGAAGTTTCCTAATAAAGATAAGTGCAACCTCCGTTCTGAAATGCTCAAAAGATGAACAGGTAAGTAAAGGATTAGGTGGTGTCTATTTCCAAACACATGCAATTTTTCTGTTTCATAGATAAACATTTCATATATTACATATACATGCAACTTTGAGTATGTGTTTAAATGCACCAGAACAGACACCTGGGACATGGAATTGCTGGGCAGAAGGAAAAAGGCAATTGAAAGTTTTAGCAGATATTGTCAAGGCAATATCTTCAAGGCAATAGCATATGAAAGAGCTATTTTCCCATATTCTTGCCAACACTTGATATTACCAGATATAAAAAATTTTGCCAAAGTCATTGGATGAAATTTTAATTTAGATTTCCTGATTACTAGTAAAGTTGAACACATCTTTCTGCATATTTATTGACTTTAAAAATATATATATTACCTCACCAAGTCATGTGTGAAAACAAAAACTCCAATCAACTAAAACTAAACAAAGAATTCAAACATGGTCTTTATTCCCAAAGAACTCATGTTAAGTATTGAAAACAATTGAAAAACTAATATTTAAACAATAGTACAAGGCGGTTCGTGATAACTAAAGAAAGAGTAGAAATAAAAAGAAAGATCTATAAAATTTGAGAGGAGGTAGACATAGGGAGTGACACTTATTTTATATTTTCATAAAAGGTTAGGGTCTTTCCATGGAATTCGCAAGGTTACTGAGGTGTTTGGGGTGAAGACAGAGATCATTTTAACCCTACTGTGGCCCCATCAGTGCATACATTTTGGTTACTGATTATTTTTAGTTCCACTCGAAGTTCATACCTTTTGCCTATTTTCCCTCTGGGCTGCTTTCCTTATTGATTTATAAGGATTCCTCATTATCTTAAGTCTGTTTATATATGATTCAAATATTTTTCTTAGTTTGTCACTTCTTTTAGTTTTGTGCATGGTGTGTTTCATCATCAGGAGTATTTATTATTTATGAAGAGCATCAATACTTTGATTCTAACAAAGTGTCAGACTTACAAAATAGTCTGAATTTAGCACCCACTCCAACAAGTCACAGAAATAATCTGTGGCAGTCACAGCACTGCATATTTCACAAAATCTCTTGTTGATGTCTACCACACTCACCCACAGATTTGTCTGCCATGCCCACATCTCTAGATGTCCAGCGACAAAATCCACAGGCCAGGTAATAGGCTTTCTTCATGGTGGTCTTGGCTGGGTCATCCGGAAGTTGTGTGGAGATGCTTGTGGCCCGGGTGGAGAGGGTGTGCATGCAGCCAGGACAGTCAAAGCAGTTGGCGCATCTATGATACAAAAATACCACAATTCATTCACTCAAAAAATACTGCCAAGCACTTACTTTGTGTCAGACATTGTTCTAGGTGTTAGGAATTCAAGAGAGCACTGTAAGGGAGAAGTGTCACATAAGCAAAATGAAGTAAGTATTCCTGAGATTCTTACAAACTTTGTTTCAAAATTTCAAGTGTAATATTTTATGTTCATTATTTAAAAAACAAACACGCAATCATCACCAAAGCTCCTGAAGAATTAGAGCCTGCCCAACCCTACTCGAGACAAAATCAGTGTTGATGGTTCAGAGTCAACATTTCAGACTCTCTTTATGCATGTACAGACTACAAAGAGTTCTGAGGACAACAGAAATGTCACAGCTTATGCCTTCGGAGAGAAGAGATCAACTGTACAATGTAAAATTGAGAGGCAACAATACCATGGACTGTGAAACAGGTTTAGAAAATAACTGCTTGTTTGCTGTGTGAGAGAGCTGCAACAGATACCACACAATGCTATCACATCAGAATGGGTTAGAAGCACTGCATCTCAGGGCTTTCTGTTCCTTTCTTAGGCACTATTCTTCCCAGTGCTCAGCCAATATTTCCCCTTCAGGGGCCCCTGTGCCTTGTTGCTTTAACTTTCCTACCACCTGAGATTATCAAGATTTCACCTCTAGTCCTAGACTGGCTCTGAAGTTCCATTCCATAACTCCAATTATCTGCAATACTTTGCTGTCTGGATAATATCTTCAAATAAGGATATCAATAGTACCTACCTCATAGGGATACTTTGAGGATTAAATGATAAAATTAACTTGTGAGTAGCCTACAAAACAGCGTCTAGCTTATCAGAAGGTATTTCTCAGGGACAGCAAAGATAAACAATAGTGGTTCACATTCATGTGAGATGCAGAAGTGTGACTGGTAGCAAAGGACTTTCACACCAAAGCTCAAAATCAAAGGCACCCCGGAGCAATGAGCACACCTACTACCTACATATTGGTTTTTAATACCATTCTCCAATAAAAGGAACCAGGGTTCCTTGGAGAAGGGGCTAATCCTAGGACTGTGGCAGAAAATATACAGATGAGCCTAGAACGGGGGTGGCGAACCTATGGCACATGTGCCCAAAGTGGCACGCGGAGCAATTATTTTGGCACGTGGAGCTGTGAATACCATTTAAAAAATATTATTGTTTATGCTCTTATAGACATAAAAATAATCGATACCTCTATCTCACTCGATGGGTTGGCATGTGAGTCGAGCGAGTATACTCTTTTATTTCATAAACTTTGGCAGTCAATCGCCAAAAGGTTCGCCACCCCTGGCCTAGAGTATCTAGTAGTACTGGAAAGTAAGAAAATGCTCAAATGAATGAACAAATCACCCCACACACACAATTGGGGTATGTGAAAGGAATACAGGAGTCTATTGAAAGAGTCCCCAGTGGCCAATGGTGGAACACTTTGAGTTAAAAAAAATATATAGTACTGGACTATAACCTAAAATATAAAATAAATATCCATGAGAAGTGAACGATTTAATACGGGGGAAAAGTCTTCCATGCAAAAGAATTTCAAATTATTTATGTAGATAGCCCTCACAGAGGGGGAGCATAACTCCTCACTATTTAAGTGTGGGCTGTGATAGTGACTTTGATTCCCAAGAGTATAGCATGGAAAGGGAGTGGGGGAAAGAGTAACTTCACATGCGAGAAACCTAACAAGCACTAGCTCAAGCCAGGTAATCTAGGTTAACATCAGCAATGACAAGTCATATTGACAGTATAATATGTTCCCTTGATATGATGTGATGGAACATGCTCTTAACTTACCTCTCTGGTCCTCCTCCCCAAATCACATTCCCCCAGCTAATGAGAAAAACATCAGACAAATTCCAAATAAGAGATACTCTATAAAATATCTGACTAGTACTCCTCAAAACTTTTTTTTTTAAACCTTTTGAACTTTTTTTTTTTTTCTCTCTCTCTCTCTTATTTTTTAAATTGTTAAATTTATTGGGGTGACATTGATTCCTCAAAACTTTTAAGGTCATCAAAACTAAGAAAAGTCTAAAGAAATGTCACAGCTGTAAAAGCCTAAGGAGAATGACCTATTAAATATAATGTGGATATCCTGAATAAGATCCTGGAATAGAAAAAGGAGACTAGGGAAAAAAACTAAGGAAATCTGAATAAAATGTGGAGTTTATTTAATAATAATGAACCAGTATTGTTCATTGAGACAAGTATACCACACTAATGTAAGATGTTAACCATAGGAGAGACTGGGTATGAGGTAAATGGGAATTCTCTATCATCTTCACATTAATTTTTAAATCTAAAACTGTTTTAAAATCGAAAGTTTATTTAAAGAATCAAAGGACATTAATCTTTCACCAAAGGTGATGCTAAAAAATGAACGTAAAAAAAGGCTAGGCAAAAAGAGTTAATTCCACGTGTTTTCTTACCAGCTATTAAAAAAAATAGTTGAGGAAAACTGAAAAAAATGGATCACAGTCTTACCTATTCTTTTTTAGTTTGGCTTCAGCTGATGGCATATTTTCTAAGCAACTGGGACAATAATGGGAGTCCACCTAGGAAGAAACAAGAAATCAAAAAAATCAGAGGAAAAGAAACATAGTTTAGCTTGTGTTTATGTCTATGCAAAACAGTAAAATTTAAGATATACTGAAAGCAGAAGATGAGAAACCACTGATCTGGCAAAGATCCTTAAGTGTTTTCAGTTTAGGGTTTATTTTTCAATCACCTGTTTTCTCTTTTTTTTTTAACCATCCAAATTTTCTAAAACCCTTCTGTGCCCTTTTTGTATATTAGATGTGTTAGATATTGTCTATGTATAAGAAGAATTCTATGGTAATCTAAAGAACAGATTAATAATATAACCTAATTTGTAGATAATAAATTATATCCAGTTTAGCTTTATTGGACTGTAGTATCTTCACCACACTTAAATTGTAAGAAAGACTTATGACAAAGTAAACTACTAAGCTAACAAGACAGTCTTATTGTATTTAACTCAATAACAGTATAAAAATTTAATTAATTGTATTTTTAAGGTCTGTATAATTATTTTCTTAAATGTAGGTAGACCCTATTTTACAATTTGAGAACTCTAGTCACTTGCAGATGGAAAGACAAATTCAGTTGAGCATAAATACAATGACAAAAACTGGCTTCATTTTTTATCATCTGCTATAAACAGGACCATTTTCGAAAAGATTAATAAAATTGCTGTTTAAATAATCCCCAGGGACATAAAATATAGTATTGCTAATTAATATTTGCACTAACTTATCATAAAAGGCAAACTATAATTCATTTCTTTGTGCCCCCTTTCCAAATTATGCCTGTTCCTTCATGTGCAGCTCCAATCCCAAGTTCTCCATCAGAACTTTCTGGACTGCTCCAGTCTCACTAGCCTCATCCTTCTCCAAACCTTAATGGTCATCATCTCAAAGGAACTAGTCTGTAATAGTTACACACTGAAGAGATCCTTAGAGATCATGAAGACTGAGCTCCCTAATAACCACCAAATGAGAATCTATTCCAAGAAATTTTGAGGGTGGAGCTAGAACAGACAAGCATGTAAAAGAGAAAGGCCCTGCCAAGGAGAGACACAGATACACACATGCAGTTAATGAAGAAAAAAAGTCAGTGCCATGTTATATACCGTATTTTCCGGCGTATAAGACGACCCCCTAATTTTACAGTTAAAACATAGGTTTAGGCCTATATTCGCTGTATAAGACTACCCCCCACTTCCGAGGCTGTAGTCTTATACAGAAAAGATAGGCCTAAACCTATGTTTTAACTGTAAAATTAGGGGGTCGTCTTATACGCCTGGTCTTATACGCCGGAAAATATGGTACATGAAAAACCAATACCACACCACATGTATATGGCATTGATTTTTCTTGTATTATTTAAAGATTTATTTTATTTTATTTTATTGTTTTTGACAGAAAGAGAGTCAGAGAGAAGGGGGAG
>PVKE010049278.1:0-11318 GCA_004027555.1 Craseonycteris thonglongyai | reverse complement strand
CCTGACATATTTATACCTCATTTCACTAGTACTTTGATTGATACTTTCTTGATACTTCCCCATATTTTTTGGAGGCTTATTGTTTTCTAATCCCATTTGTATGTCTTAGCAAAAACTGAAATCTCATTAGTTGTCTGCTAGAATGAGAATGCAGAACGAGAATTTTTCTCAATCCATCCATACTAAAATAGCCATACCTTTGCTCCACTATTAATTCAGCTGAAAATTAGAATAAAGGAATACAGAAGTAGTAAGAATGTATCCCATTTAACATAATTGGTGACAACTACCACCAATTTTGGAATCCTGAAGTAAAATGACATCTCATCTAAAATTTTACATCTGACATTAGTCATTCATTGTTGTAAATAAAGGATATTTTTATATAGTCAAGGACACAGCAAATTTTAGCTCTCAAGGGTTAAATATCCCCATTTTTGAAAAAGCTATAAGTAAATATTTTTCACCAAAAGAAATAAAGAGAAAAAAGTTCTGACATCTGTGGGCCAAAAAATGCAATGATAGTCTCAAGTAGAGATACAGGAGGGTTATCACCAAGAAGGAACAGATTTAGTAAATTATTTAGTGTGTCTTTTTCTCTTAGAAAAGTACTGCTTCAATTTTATAACTTAGTGGAAATTTTTAGATTAGTAAGTTTATATACGAGGAAAAAATATAAGAGCCAAATAAATTATTCTGAGTCAAAGAGAACATTCAAAATTTAGGATTAGGAAATATAATAATAAATGACAGTTATGAACAACCTTTGTATAATAGTAATAATAATAATAATAATAAAACAATGATTATTGTTTCCAATAGAGTTTCTAGTTTAAAGGTATTGAAAGAATACAAAAAGGGGAAAGTATCTGTGGTCGTTATGAAAGTGATATTGTAAGATAACTTATACTTTCTTCTTCTATAAGGTTTAGGTACCTAGGTAGCATTAAAAAAGTAAGAATTAAGTGATAACATAGTACATATATAAAATAGATAAAAGCAACAAAGAGCATAAGAAAAGCTTGAATTAAAATTTGTAGGATCTGGTGATTCATGGGTAAATGTATACATGCAAGGAACTGTGTTTGTAATAAACCTTACAGTACCTTTTAGGGGTCCTCACACTACCGCCCGTGGGCCACATACGGTCCGCCGAAAACATTTATCCAGCCTGCTGGGTGTTTTTGCCGCCGCTGCCTGTCCTGCTTAGCAGCCGACTTGTCCCGGGCCCGCAGTCCGGCCCTCCAATGGTCTGAGGGACAGTGAACTGGCCCCCTGTTTAAAACGTTTGAGGACGTAATCTTCATAGTTCAAGTGGTGAAGGAAGGAAACTACTTTTACCTATTTATTTATAAAATAAAAAGTAGAAAAAACTTACATGATTATTGTCCAGGATATATGGTTTTTCGATAGAAAAATCAAATGAGAAAGAAAAAAGAATTAAAAATCCCAGTTCCTGAAAGTTTTAAATGATTTTTTTTTAAGATTTATTTTTTGTTTGAGAGGAGAGACAGAGAGAGAGAGAGAGAGAGAGAGAGAGAGAGAGAGAGAGAGAGAGAGAAGGGGGGGAAGGCCCAGAGCAGTCTTCATAGTTGTGCATCATTAGTTGTGACATGGTTTCATCCACACAGGTGAATGTGGGACAGCACAGTGTGGGAACTGCAGGCAGGAACCAAACTGGGGGCCTCCCAGGTGGGAGGTGAGAACCTTTACTGCCATCTCAGTCATTACTATTTGCAACAGAGTTCAGCATATGGGTTTGCACAAGTCTCCGGGTCCAGATTTGATCCCCTGACCTTGTGGTTGCAAGACAAGTACTCAACCTGCTGAGCTATCCTAGCATCCTCTTTTTAAGTATTGTTAAAATTGGATTAAAAGAAGAGTTGCTGCATTTTTTTTTCTCAATATAGCAGAGAATTATGGAGTGTTAGTGTAGTATATTTAGGCATATACATATGCATATGTATGTGTATTCTATTTCTATTTTTTTGAATACATAATAATAAAAATTCGCTGTGAAAATGCTTATTGAAAATTTATTTTCCTATTGCTTTTCATCAATTATCTTCATAACATTTGGTAGGAATTAGTTTGATTAGTTTGATGGAATGTTCTGATTGTGATACCTCAGATATAAATTAAAATTGACTTAATTTAATTTCCATTCGTGATTTGATTAGAATAATATTGCAGCGAAACTTATGTAAATTGTCTAGAATTGATATGTATATATATATATATACATTTTTCTTGAATTCCATCTTTGGAAAACCTAATCACTAAAAAGTATTAAGTGACATTTAAAGAACATAATTTCCATATACCTTCTGATTTAACTCCTTGATTCACTTGAAGACTGTTTTCTAGTGCACTCATTTTTTTAAGTTTGACTTTTTTGACATTCTATATTTGTGTTCTGTGTCCTAGGGATCCATAAAATTTTTTATTTCATAATTTTAAAGCCATTAGCTTATATAAAATATTAAAATAGTCATACTTCCAAGTATCTTAAAATAGAAAGATGATCACTAAAAGAAGTTATTCATATAAGCACTGGGTTCTTGAGTGAAATCTTTTCACAAATTATAGGGTAGCATGTTCATGGACATTCTCACATATTACCTAGAAGTTTCTGACAACAATCTACCAAGATTAGTTTCCGGTGACTGCTATAACAAATAATCACAAATATGGTAGTTTAAAACAATACCTGCTTTTTCATAGTTCTGGTGTCCAGGCATGTCCTCCCTTCAGAGGCTGTGTGGGAGAATCTTCCTGGGCTCTTCTAACTCCTGGTATCTCTCGAAATTACTTGGCTTGTGACTGTATCATTCTGATCATCAAGGTCAGTATCATCATATGTCTTCCTAGGTTTATAAAATATTTTTTGACCTCTCTCTTATAAAGATATGTATTATATAATACCCACCAGGATAATCTGGGATAGCCTCTCCATCTCAGAATCTTTGACTTAATCATATCTCCAAAGACCCTCTGTTTTGCCATGTAAGATAACAATTGCAATTACTAGGATTAGAAATATCTTTTAAAGGACATTTTTCATCCTATTTACTATCACTTGGCCAACTGTGTCTATCTGATTTCTCTGGAACTAATAGAGAGCCACTCAAAGTTATAACAGTTTTGAATTGGTGTATTTTGTCTCCCTCTGGATCAGAAGTTATTCTGAACTTATACCACCTTGAATGTTGCTATTCACCATGTAGTCTCTGGGTTATACCAGCAGCATTAACATCAAGAGAGCCATTGTTAGAAATGCACAGTTGGGTGGATTTGTCCTGCGTCAACTATATCAGAACTTGCATGTTAACAGGATGGCTCATATGTACAGGTGCTTCATAATACATAGGCATAGAGCATGTATGTATGAGCATGCATGTCCTTCCAAAAATTGTCTAATAAAAAATCACTAACTTTTAAAAAAGTTAGAGGCGTTATAAGTTACAGAAATACATATGAGTATGAATGACTCAAGATAACATTTTGTTTCAACAATCTTTAGAAACATAGAGTCATAGATATCATGGAAATCGTTGGTACAGTTATTTTAAGTGCAAATAGTCTTCACTGCCATGTCAGAATAAGTAGCTTTATTAAATACCCAGTAAACGAGTATGATTTGTATTTCAGATAATTTTATGCCCTTCATATTTTTTTCTGTTATGAAATTTGGATCATGAATAGTTTTAACTGAGGGTGTAATGCACTAATTTCTGTCAGAATATAAAAATATATTTTGTTTTGACTGAAGCAGAGCTAAAATGCAAAATGTTTATGATAGCAGAGGGCATTGCCCCATACTGGTAGTACTACTTGTTTACACTATGCCTCTCATTTATGAAGATCATGTATAAAACGATCTGTACGTTACAACAATTACCAATAAACTATCAGGTGAAACATTTTCCACCCTCAAGTCACATTACTAAGTTTTATTTACATAAGCAAATAATAAAAGACCTGTAAAGTACAGTCTCCTCACTTAAAAAGGTAGACACATGAAGTATCAACATCAAATTAACTCATAAATAATCTAGTGATCCCATATGTGAAGAAAGCACAATCGTTATGTTGTTATGCTGAGCAGGAAAGGAAAGCTTAACTTTGGGAAGCTTTTTGATTCAGAGAAAGAAAACTAGATTAATATTTACTATGATTTTGTTTTCAAAGTAGTCAATCTGATTAACTCGAACATTTGTAAGCAAATTGGTCATGGTATATCAAGGAAGATGCGTTTGATAAGGTAGTCCACTTTTTCATAAACTGACATCCCCAGGATCTAACTGAAACATTAGTAAAAATGTGCATAATGGTAATAGTTTCAAATGTAAAAGTTGAATCTAGCATGTTTCTGATCTCATATAGTTAGTATTTGAACAACATCAGTAAAGAAAAAAAAATCAGTATCAGCAAAGTAAAGAAGATTGTCTTGGACAATCTTTACTTACAACTTTATATGTGGGACAGTAAAATGTCACTCACTTGTTGGTGACAGTTGATTGGAAAAGACAACAAATTCATTACAATGCCCTCCTTGGGTTCTACAGGCAGCAACAATCAGAATATATTTAACTTTTGCATATCAGACACATTCAATTCCTATAGTCAGGCTTTAAACAAGATAAACCACAGTCGTTCATTAATCCATTGGACATACTGCTATTTGAATGTGAAATACAATGAATTCAGATAAGAAAAAGAAAGAAAGAAAAACACAGACCGTAAGAATCTCAGAGGCTAATAGAGAAGGGAATAATATCTTTGAATATATTTTAGTATTATAAAGTGAATGAAACAATTGGAAAGTGTGTGACATAGCAGAGCATAATAGAATGAGACTTATTTAGATTTAGGAATACAAATGTGTATTTACCTATTACCAAAGAGATATCAATTTGAGAAAAAATACAGAAGTAATCATGAAATATTAGATAGTTAAATTCTTTTGTTATGCAGAAGAGCTAGAAATAGCTCATAGAATATGATTACTTGTTAGTTCTTTGCTAAGTGTTTAACATTCAATGATGAACACAAGATAATTTAAATCACAGGCAAACATTGTTTCAAGTTTTTCAGACATTAAGACTACAAAACAAAATAAGTAATTCACTAAATATTCTAAATGGATTCTGTGCATAGAGTAGAAACTTGATTTACATAAGAATATTAAAAAAACTACAAGTAAACACCCTAACATCCCATCTAAAGAACTAGAAAAAGATGAACAAAGGAACCCCAAAGCAGCAGAAGGAAAGAGCTAATAAAAATTAAAGCAGATCTTAATGAAATTCAGGACAGAAAAACAATAGATAAAAAGAATGCCACAAAGAGCTGGTTCTTTGAAAAAAATAAATAAAATTGACAAACCACTGGCTAGGCTCACCAAAGGACAGAGAAAAACTCGTATTTCCAGAATTCAGAACAATAGGGGAGAGATCACAACTTACACTACAGAAATACAAACAATCATAAGAAATTATTATGAAAGACTATGATACCAAATTTGACAATCTAGAGGAAATAGACAAATTTCTAGAAACATATAGTTTACCTAGACTGAATCAAGAAGATCTGGCTAACCTAAATAGACCAATCAACAGTACAGAACTTTAAACTACCCAAAACCTGCCCAAAGGCAAAAGTTCTGGACCAGATGAGTTTACCAAGAAGTTTTATCAAGCATTCAAAGAACTGATGCCCATCCTCCTCAGACTTCTCCAAAAAATACAAGAGGAGGCAATACTACACAACTCTTCTATAAAGGCAAAATTTCCCTCATACCAAAACCTGGGAAGGACAATAACAAAAAGGATAACTATAGGCCAATCTCCCTTACGATCACTAACGCAAAAGTCCTAAACAAAATTTTAGCTAATAGAATACAACGATGCATTTAAAAAAGTTATTCATCTGATCAAGTGGAATTCATCCTAGGGGCACAAGGATGGTTCAACATATGCAAATCAATCAATGTAATCCAGCACATAAACCAAACAAAGAATATAAACCTCTTGGTTATCACAATTGATGCAGAAAAAGCATTTGACAAAATACAACATCATTTATGATAAAAACACTGAATAAAATGGGAATTGAAGGAAAGTACCTCAACATAATAAAGGTCATATATGACAAAACCTCAGCAAATATTATATTGAACAGTGAACAGCTGAAGCATATTTTCCTAAAATCAGGAATAAGACAGGGATGCCCCCTGTCACCACTGCTATTCAACATAGTGCTGGAAGATCTAGCAAGAGCAATCAGGCAAGAGAAAGGAATAAAAAGTATTAGAATAGGGAGAGAAGTCAATCTTTCACTCTTTGCAGATGACAGGATCCTTTATATAGAAAATTCTAAAGACTATCAGAAATCGATTACAAACAATAGACAAATACCGTAAAGTTGCAGGATACAAAATTAATGTCCAAAAATCAACTGCATTTTTGTATGCCAACAATGAAACTTCAGAAAGAGAGATGAGAAGATCCATTCCCTTTTTCATTGCAAACAAAAAATGAAATACTAGGAATAAATCTAACAAAGAATGTGAAGGACTTATACACTGAAAACTATAAGACACTATTGAAAGAAATTAAAGAAGACACAAAGAAATGAAAAGATACTCTATGTTCATGGATTGGAAGAATCAACATAGTTAAAATGACCATACTACCCAAAGCAATGTACATATTCAATGCCATTCCCATCAAAATCCCACAGACATTATTTCAAGAAATGGATTTTAAAAAATCATCCAATTTGTATGGAACCACAAAAGACCCCGAATCACCAAAGTTACCCTAAGAAAAAAGGATAAAGCTGGTAACTCACTGTCTGACTTTAATCTTTACTAAAAGGTGTCTCAAAATTCACGCAAGATTTGAATTTTGCGTCATTTGTGCGGTCAAGTGTTGCCAAAGAAAAAAAAGACAGTGTGACAGATAACAGTTCAGGGTTATTAAAAATGGAGTGCTACATGAAAGAACAATACATTTTCATTGTTGAGCAATGAAACTTTACAATTTTTAATTTTAAACCTGTGTTTTCTATCAAAATTACTTCTTGCGTGAATTTTGGGACACCCTTTACAAAGCCTCAGTAATCAAAACAGCCTGATATTGGCAGAAAAGCAGATACACTTACCAATGGAACAGAATTGAAAACCCAGAAAGAAACCCACCAATATTCGGACAGATTATTTTCTACAAAGGAATGAAAAATATACAGTGGGAAAAGAAAACCACTACAGTAAATGATGCTGGGAAAATTGGAACACCACATGAATGTGAACTATGATCTCTCACCATGTACCAAAATTAAATCAAAATGGATTAGAAACCTCCAAATAAGACCCGAAACAATAAATTGCATAGAAGAAAACATTGGTACTAAACTTACAGATCTGGGGTTCAGGGAGGACTTTATGAACCTGACCTCAATGTCAAGGAAAGTAAAAGCAAAAATAAATGAATGGGACTTGATCAAGCTAAAAAGCTTCTGCACTGCAAAGGAAACCATCAACAAAGCAAAGAGGCAACCAGCCAACTGGGAGAAAATATTTGCAAACAATGCCTCTGATAGGAGGCTAATGTAAAAAACATACAAAGGACTAGTACAACTCAATAACAAAAAAAAAACCAAAAAAACAACCAAAACAAAACAACTAATCCAATTAAAAAATGGGCAGAAAACCTAAACAGACACTTCTTTCATGAAGACATACAAATGGCCAACAGATATGTGAAAACATGGTCAACATCACTAGCAATTAGGGAGATGCAAATAAAAACCACAATGAGATATCAACTCACACCTGTTAGAGTGGCTATAATCAACATAACAAGGAACAACAAATGCTGGAGAGACCATGGAGAAAAGGAACCCTCATACACTGTTGGTGGGAATGTAAACTGGTACAACCACTATGGAAGGCAGTATGGAGATTCCTCAAAAAATTAGGAATGGAATTGCCATATGACCCCGCAATCCCTCTTCTGGGTATCTACCCAAAAAACCTGAAAACCTTAATCTATAAAGATATCTGTACCCAAATGTTCATTGCAGCACTGTTCACAGTGGCCAAGTCATGGAAACAACCAGAGTGTCCTTTGATAGAGGACTGGATAAAGAAATTGTGGTACATTTACACAATGGAATACTACTAAGCAATAAGAAAATATGAAATATAGTCATTTGTGACAACATGGACGGATCTTCAAACCTTCTTATTAAGTGAAATAAGTCAGACTGAAAGAAACATGAAACATATGATTTCACTTATAGGTGGAATTTAAAACTAAAAGTAACAAACAAAAACCTATGGACACACTCAATAGTTTGGTGGTTACCTGAGGGTAAGGGTGGATGGGGAGGGAGAGTCGGAGGGGGAGGGAGTTGGGAGTGGGCACCAGATATGTGGTGATGGAAGGAGAGCTGATTCTGGGTGGTGAGCATAGATGTTGTAATGTAGAGTTGTACACCTGGAAACTATATAGCTGACCAATGTCACCCCAATCAATTTAACAACCAAAAAAAAAGGAATACCAGTGGGTACAGCAGGTAACATAGTTCTAAATGTGATAAGTGCCTGAAAACCATGATATGGTGGGTGTTTCTAGAGTGAAAGGGGTTACATTTCTAGTAGAATGGGTGCTGTACCTGGAGTCAGAAGAGTTGGGTTGGTTTAGTAGCTCTGTCATCTGACAGATATATGATCTTACAAGGCCACTTAACCCTCTCTGAGCCACTACATCTACATTTAAAACTGTATTTTTATGTCTATATATAGCTATGAGAATTAATCCCTTGACATATGAATTAAATGAAATTCTATGTGATTAAAAAGTACTATATTTTTCAACTTAATATTTGTGGATACAATAGCCAATATTAGAGTCACAGAACTTGTAAAGTTTGATTGTAAATCTGGCACATTTGGTAGCTATGAGTTGCACGTACCCCAGCCATTCTTTGAATTTCATCAGTGATTCATCATAGGGAGACATCTTCATCTGGAATGTGTAATTATTCAAACTTATTATTGAAATAGTCAACTATACTTTGCACTTTTCATATTCTGTCTTCTTTACATACAATTTCATTATTTACACAGTGAAGACAATGTCACATAACCAAGAAATGTTTCCACGACATAGTTTTTGAAAATATAGGTGTCTCTAATACTGCTTTTTTTGACCAGTACAAATCTATTTTATGTTTTTGTACTTGTGACATTATGATACATAATGAAAGATATGCTTTCATTACATCATTTGTTACTGAACACCATTTCTCATCCTTTTTCGAGTTCTGGTCCTTTATCTTTTTACTTGTGTATCTCTTTGTTTCTATGATTATCATTTAAAAAAAATCATCAGTTGTTTCAAAACACAAAGAGATCTAAGATTTGCTCCTAGCACACGCGCGTGCGTGTGCACACACACACATACACGCGCGCGCGCGCGCGCGCGTTTATGCTAGTAATATGGATAAATGGTTTTATACTTGGAATATTTCCTTTTTCTTCTCAATTACATTCTTCACCTCTTATATCACAGTCATTACTTCTTGTTATAAATATAGGTCTTGAACATTTAAAAACATTATGTTGGCTAGTGCTACCTTCACTTGAATAGTGGGCTAATATCCAAAATATATACAGAACACATACAAAACAACAACAACAAGAAAAAAAAAAAGCCCAAATAATCCGATTAAAATGAGCAGAAGACCTGAGCAGATACTTATTCCATGCTAAAAGATGAATGGTAACAGTCATAGAATACACAAACAATATGAATACTACCTGTTATGGACTGCATTATTGTGTCTCCAAAATTCATTTGTGAAGCTCTAACCCCCAATGTGTTGACATTAGGAGGTGAAGATTGGGGGAGATAATTAGGTCATGAGAGTGGAGTTTACATGATGGGATCCCTGTCCTTATAAGAAGAGATACTAGTAAACTTGCTTCTTCTCTTTGCTCTATATTATGTGTATTTATAAAGATAAGGCAGCCGTTTGCAAGCCAGGAAAAGTCTGCTCACCAAATATCAGATCTGCTCTCACATTGGTTTTGAGCTATCCAGCCTACAGAACTGTGAGAAATAAATGTTTGTCATTTAAGCCATCTAGTCTATGTTGATATGTTATGGCAACCTGAGTAGAGTGAGACTCCATCAGAGAGTCAAAGCTAAGTATGTTGTAGGATTTGCAGAATGAGAGGCTATAAAAAAGAATTGGAATGTGGACGAGAACGTTCTTCTTAATATATCCTTGGGTGTTATGGAAGAGTTGTTGTTTCTCTTAAACATTAGTCATAGATGAGTAGTACAATTATATTTTATTTGCGCCATGGGAGTCACCAATAAGACAGGAACACAATACCTATCAGGGATATGAGCATTTCTGAAGGTCCTGAATTTTTCAGTGATGAAAATAACTAACAGCTGGAGATTGTTTCCTGGGACTTCCTACAGAAATAATAATTTATGTAACCAAGACTCAGGAAAAAGAGATTTGGTGCGACAGAAATTACTAAAAAGGAATATGTGATTTTTCTAGTGAGGAGAAAGTGTTTTCCCTACAGGAATGACAGCTGTATCTGGATACTGAGAAGTAGGAGTTTATTAATGGGGTTTTACACATAGAACCATTCAGCCTCAAACTCATGCTGTGAAAGCAGTTAGTCCTGTTGAGGGTGATATGTGAAACTTGGGATTTTGTGTGTGTGTGTGTGTGGGGGGGGGGGTATCCAAGAACTATTTCATAAATAGGTAGACAATGAAGTACAGATTTATCTTGGTGATAATCTTGTAAGATATATAGATGTAGAATCACTGTGCTGTGTACCAAAAATAATATACTATTATATGTCAATTATAAGTAAAAAAAACTTTTAAAAGTAGAAAAAATAATCAATAAATTTAGTGAAAATTACTATTCAACAAACAAGACCAGGAAACTCATAGACATAGCGCTAGTTTATTTTTGTCTCTAGAACAGTATACCCCTAAGCCAGGTAATATGCCCATGTTGATCCAAGAATATTTTATCAAGGACTGTATTTCCTGTGCAAAATCAAGAAGCTTTTGTGAAGTTAATGAATTTTTTTTATTTCTGGATTGTTGTTTGTATCTGTTACGACCCAGGAACTATAAAAATTCATTACAAAATATAGTGATTCAATAAAAAAGAATCCAAAAGACTAAAAGTACTTATTTATTTATTTATTTATTTGTTGAGAGAGAGAGAGAGAGAGAGAGAGAGAGAGAGAGAGAGAGAGAGAGAGAGAG
>PVKE010049277.1:0-11006 GCA_004027555.1 Craseonycteris thonglongyai | reverse complement strand
CTGTCCTGACTGATTCCCATACTGAAGACTCATTATTATTATCTTTGTCAGGATATACACCTAATTATGATTCCTTGGTTAGAGACATGCAAACTCAGTCTTCCCATTAATGTTAAGGCAACAAAGTAAATTCTAAATCTGTCTTTATCTGTAGCTACTTTGAATTAATAAATATTGTTAATAATTATCCATGTTCTTTCAATTCCCCTGGACATGAGTTTTTTGGCCCTTTAAATAATTATTGTTGGGGAAGCCAGGATGGCTCAGTGGGTTAGGCGCTCACTTTGCAGCGCCGGGGACCAAGGATTGAATCCTGGCCCCAGCCCGTGCGGAACCATATGCTGAACTGGGAGCTCCCCTAGTTCAGTTCTCTCTCTGTCTCTGTATCTCTCTCTCTCTCTCTCTCCTCTGTCAAAATAAATAAATAAATAAATAATATATTTAAATAATTATTGTTGTTGGTTTTTACGTAGGTAGATAAGCCGTATATCTATTTTTCAGTACGAGGTGTACTCAGCAAGCTATTGATAGATTAGCAAAAAGTAGGTCATATTATTCTTTCATGATAAATTTTCCTGGCCCAAAAAAAAATACGAAAGTGAAATATTGAAATCAAATTATCAGCCATACTGTGCATTTTTATAACAACTTTTTCATATTTACGAACAAATAGTACAACAACTTATACATTGCAGTTGATAAAAGAATTAAATTGCGTTTTAAGTTAGTAAAACTCTATCTTGAAAAAGTGTCGGAAAATCGAATTTTTTAGGTACCGCATGTACGGAATGCTGCTATCAAAAGTTGGGTCTGCAAATTTATTTTCTTCGTGAGCCTATACCTCGAAAACTTAGTAAGTGATTTAAAAAATAAAAAATAGTTTTGAACATATATTTTACTTATCTACCCATACCTCGCTGGAATGCACCTTATACTGAAACACAGTGTATAAACATAGTATGCATTTCACACCCCTTCTTCCCCCTTTGACTACGCCTATGACAACAAGTCAATCGCGACACACTTTTAAGATAAAAAGTAGATCTTATATACAGAAAAGTTGGCCACCCCTGCTCTAGGACAATGCATCTCGTTTCCCATGTGCAGACACTCTAGAACAGGTGTGTCAAACTGGCGGCCCACGGGCTGCATGCGGACCCCGAAGTAATTTATTGTGACCCACGATGCTCTGAAATAAAATGAAAATAGAAAAAATTGTAATGAAGAAAATAGCGCTTGGGGAGAATGAGGCAATATCGTACACACAATTCCCTTGTTAACCCTTTAATGATGAAGATGAGTATACATGTGGCCCAGTGCCTTTCCTGGGGGCCTGTGAAAATGTATAAACATGCTGACTCGGTTCTGGCGACGTTTGTAATTGCGATGTGGCCCACGTGAATCTTGCTTGTTGCACCAAATAGCCTGTGTTTTAATTGAGTTTGAAAGCTCTGTTCTAGGACAACACATCTCGTTTCCTATGTGCAAAAGCTCTAGCACAACGCATCTCATTTCCCAAGTGCAGACGCTCTACGATGGGGGTGGCAAACCTATGGCATGCGTGCCCAAAGTGGCACACAGAGCAATTATTTCGGCATGTGGAATTATTATTTTTTGTTATAAAAACATCCTATGCCTCTTATAGACATAAAAATAATTAATACCTCTATCTCACTCAATGGGTTGGCATGCGAGTCGAGCGAGTATACTCTTATTTCATAAACTTTGGCACTCAATTGCCAAAAGGTTCGCCACCCCTGCTCTAGGACAATGCATCTCATTTACCAAGTGCAGGCACTCTATGACAATGCATCTCGTTTCCAATGTGCGGACGCTCCAGGACAACGCATATTGTTTCCCATGTGTAAAAGCTTCAGGACAACGCATCTTGTTTCCCATGTGCGGACGCTCTAGAACCACGCTACTCGTTTCCCATGTGTGAACACTCTAGGACAATGCATCTCATTTCCCATGTGTGGACGCTCTATCAGAACACATCTCTGACAGGTCCGGCCCGTCGTTCACGAACAGCCTGAATGGGATAGTGAGGATTAAAAGACAGACAAACACAAAGATGGGATTGGGGGGTCTGCAAAATACAACTGCAGCCCCGAGTTTATTGAGCATCAGACTTATATAGGAAAAGACTACATGCACATTCTAAGGTAGTGAGATAATTGATTAACTAATCCCATGACCCTTACACCAACTACAAAGAATGCATAGTTTCAGTACGTGCTATTTCTCAAGGAAGTGAAACCTAAAACCAGACCTATGGTCAGCAACTGCTGACACCAGTGTCTGCCATTACCTGATTTATCTCTCTATTCATGACTGCCTGAGGAAAAACGTACTGATCTCAAGCCTTTCAACCAGTTAATGGGGAATAAGCAGGAGACAGGAATCCAGCTCACATTGTCCCGTTCCCAAGCCTGGTAAAGCCTGGGTCAAGCAGTAGAAAAGCACCATTTGTTTCCTACCTTCCCAGGCCCCCTGGCCGTCTCCTACACATCTCATTTTCCATGTGCGGACGCTCTAGGACAACACATCTCGTTCCCCATGTGCAAACGCTCTAACAACGCATATTGTTTCCCATGTGCACAAGATCTAGGACAAAGCATATTGTTTCCCATATGCAGCCGCACTAGGCTTCTGCATCTCGTTGGCCATATCCGTTCACTCTAAGACGGGCGTCTCGTTCCCCAGGCCTGCACCAGCCCCTCTAGGGCTCCACATCTTGTTTGCCAAGTCCAGCGGGCTGGCTTCTGAGTCTCATTTCCTTTGTCCGTTTCCAAGAGGATTCTGTGTCACATCTCTATGCCTGTCCTAAGGTTCCGTGTATCATTTGCCAATTCCTTCTGGCTAAGCTTCTGAGTTTTGTTTCCTTACTTCAACCGCTCAGTTCAGCATCTCATTCTCACCCAGATCACTCTCTTTAGGAAGCTGCGTTTCTCATGTTTAGTCACCAGAGATTGCTCCATCTTGTTCCCCCCACCACCACCAGTCAGTCGCTCTAGGACACGGAGTCTCGTTTACCATGTGCAAACGCTCTAGGACAACACATCTTGTTTTCATGTGCAGACGCTCTAGGACCACGCATCTCATTTCCCATGTGCTGATGCTCCAGGACAATGCATATCGTTTCCCATGTGTGGACACTCTAGGACAAATCATATCGTTTCCCATGTTTAGCTGCACTAGGCTTCTGTGTCTCGTTTGCCATATCCGTTCAATCTAAGACATGTGTCTTGTTTCTCAGCTCTGCACCAAACCCCTCTAGGGCTCCACGTCTCATTTTCCAAGTCCAGCTGGCTGATGTCTGCGTCTCATTTCTTTTGTCCGTTCGCTAGAGGGTTCCATGTCACATCTCTATGCCTGTCCTAAGGTTCCGTATATCATTTGCCAATTCCTTACGGCTAAACTTCTGAGTTTTGTTTCCTTATTTTGACCTCTCAGAAGTTCAGCATCTAATTCTCACCCAGATCACTCACTCTGGGAAGCTGCATTTCTCATGTTTAGCCACCAGAGGGTGCTCCATCCTGTTACCTCACCACCAGCAGCCAGTCACTTTAGAACACCGAGTCTCATTTCCCATATGCAGACGCTCTAGGACAACGCATCTCGTTTCCCATGTGCAGACGCTCTAGGACAATGCATATCGTTTCCCATGTGCAAACGCTCTAAAACAACATATCTCGTTTTTTATGTGCAGACACTCTAGGACTACGCATATCGTTACCCATGTGCAGACGCTCTAAAACAACACATCTCGTTTTTTATGTGCAGATGCTCTAGGACTATGCATCTCATTTCCCATGTGCAGACACTCTAAAACAGGGGTCTCCAAACCACAGCTCGCGGGCCTCATCCAGCCCATGAGGCCCTCTCATCCGGCCCGTGGAGACCTTTTTATCTGAATAAAATAATATTAAATAAATAATTAAAGACAGCATCTATGTTTTGATTCTTTTTTATTTGGACCTTGAGTGTGTAGTCGGCCCCCAAACTGCTGTTTGATAGTTAATGTGGCCAGTGAGCTGAAAAGTTTGGAGACCGCTGCTCTAAAACAACACATTTCGTTTTTCATGTGCAGACACTCTAGGACAACACATCTCGTTTTTCATGTGCGGACGCTCTAGTACCAGGCATCTCGTTTCCCCTGCGCAGTCACTCGAGGACAACGCATCTCGGTTCCCATGTGCAGATGCTCTAGCACAAAGCATCTCATTTCCCATGTGTGGACGCTCTAGGAAAACGCATTTCATTTTCCATGTGCGGTCAGTCAAGAACAATGCATATTGTTTCCCATGTGCAAACACTCTAGCACAAGGCATCTTGTTTCTCATGTGCAGATGCTCTATGACAATGCATCTTGTTTCCCATGTACGGACACTCTAGGACAGCGTATATCATTTCCCATGTGGAGAGGCTCTCGGACAAATCATATTGTTTTCCATGTTTAGCCACACCAGGCTTCTGCGTCTCGTTTGCCATATTTGTTCACTTTAAGACATGCGTCTTGTTCCTCAGCCCTGCACCAGCCCATCTAGGGCTCAACATCTCATTTGCCAAGTCCAGTGGGCTGACTTTTACATCTCATGTCCTTTGTCCGTTCACTAGAGGGTTCCGTGTCCCATCTCTATGCCTGCCCTAAGGTTCCGTACAATATTTGCCAATCCTTTCAGCTAAACTTCTCAGTACTGTTTCCTTAGTTCGACCATTCATAAGTTCAGCATCTCTTTCTCACCTGGATCACTCTCTCTAGAAAGCTGTGTTTCTCATGTTTAGTCATGAAAGGATGCTCCATCTCGTTTCCCCCACCACCACCAGCTGGTCGCTCTAAGACACCGAGTCTCGTTTCCCATGTGCAGACTCTGTAGGACAACGTATATCATTACCCATGTGCAGATGCTCTAGGACATTGCATCTTGTTTCCCATGTGCAGATACTCTAGAAATACGCATCTCGTTTTCCATGTGCGGATGCTCTAGCACAGTGCGTCTCATTACCCATGTGCGGATGCTCTAGCACAGTGCGTCTCATTACCCATGTGCGGATGCTCTAGCACAACGCGTCTCATTACCCAGGTGCGGACGCTCTCGCACAACACATCTCATTTGCCATGTGCACATGCTCTAGGACAATGCTTTATGTTTCCTGTGTGTGGACGCTTTAGAACAACATGTCCTGTTTTCCATGTGTGGACTCTATAGCTGAACATGTCTCGTTTTCCATGTGCCAACGCTTCAGCACAGTCACTCACTCTAGAAAGCTGCGTTTCTCATGTTTAACCAACAAAAAGTACTCCATCTCGTTTCCCCATTACCACCAGCCATTTGCTCTATAACACCAAATCTCATTTCCCATGTGCAGATGCTCTAACACAACACGTCTTTTTTCACATATGGGGACGCTCTAGCACAATGCGTCTCATTTCCCATGTGCAAACACTCTAGGGCAACACGTATCGTTTCCCATGTGCGGATGCTCTGGCACAACTCGTGTCATTTTACATGTGGGGATGCTCTAAAAATACACGTATCCTTTTCCATGTGGGGACGCTCTAGCACAACGCATCTCGTTTCCCAAGTGCGGACGCTCTAGCACAACACGTCTCGTTTCTCACATGTGGATGCTCTAGCACAACGCGTTTCGTTTCCCAAGTGCGGACGCTTTAGGAATACGCACCTCGTTTTACATGTGGGGACGCTCTAGCACAAGGCGTCTCGTTTCCCAAGTGCGGACGCTCTAGCACAAGGCGTCTCGTTTTCCATCGGTAAACGCTCTAGCACAACGGATCTCGTTTTTCATGTGCTGACGCTCTAGCACAACACGTCTCTTTTCTCATGTGTGGACACTCTAGCACAACGTGTCTCATTTCCCATGTGCTGACGCTCTAGCACAACGCGTCTTGTTTCCCATGTGCGGACGCTCTAGCACAAGGAGTCTCGTTTTCCATCGGGGGACGCTCTAGGACAACGGGTTTCGTTTTCCATGTGCGAACGCTCTAGCACAACGCGTCCCATTTCCCATATGCGGACACTCTAGCATAAGGCGTCTCGTTTCTCAAGTGCAAACGCTCTAGGAATACGCATCTCGTTTTCCATGTGGGGACGCTCTAGCACAAGGCGTCTCTCGTTTTCCATCTGTAAACGCTCTAGCACAAGGCGTCTCGTTTTTCATCTGTAAACGCTCTAGCACAACGCGTCTCATTTCTCATGTGCTGACGCTCTAGTACAACGCATGTCATTTTACATGTGGAGATGCTCTAGGAATACGCAACTCCTTTTCCATGTGGAGACGCTCTAGCACAACGCGTCTCGTTTTCCATGTGCTGACGCTCTAGCACAATGCGTGTCGTTTTACATGTGGAGACGCTCTAGAAATACACGTCTCCATTTCCATATGGGGACGCTCTAGCACAAGGGGTCTCATTTCCCATGTGCAGACGCTCTAGCACAATAGGTCTCGTTTCCCATGTGCGGACGCTCTAGCACAAGGCATCTGGTTTTCCATGTGAAAACGCTCTAGCACAACGCGTCTCGTTTCCTATGTGAGGGCGCTCTAGCACAACGCGTCTTGTTTCCCATGTGAAAAAGCTCCAGCACTGCGTATCTCGTTTTCCTTGTGCGGACGCTCTATTTTGAAAATTAAATTCGCCCTATTTTGCAAATTGAATTCGCCTTTTTTGCTAATTGAATTCGCCCTTTTGCAAATTGAATTCATCCTTTTGCAAATTGAATTCGTCGTTTTGCAAATTGAATTTGCCCTTTTTTGCAAAATGTGGAAACTCTAGCACAATGCACCTCGTTTTCCATGTGCATACGCTATAGCACAACACGTCTCATATTTCATGTGCGGACGCTCTAACTCAGCGCGTCTCGTTTTCCATGTGCAGACGCTCTAGCACAATGCGTCTCATATTTCATGTGCAAACGCTCTAGCACAGTGCGTTTAGTTTCCCATGTGCGCACGCTATAGCACTACGCGTCTCGTTTCCCATATGCAGACGCTCTAGCACTGCGCATCTCATTTTTCCTTGTGCGGATGCTCTATTTTGCATATTGAATTCACCCTTTTGCAAATTGAATTCACCCTTTTGCAAATTGAATTCACCCTTTTTTGCAAAATGTGGAAACTCTAGCACAACGCAGTTTGTTTCCCATGTGCGTACGCTCTAGCACAACACGTCTTGTTTCACAAGTGCAAACGCACTAGGACAACACATCTCGTTCCCCGTGTGCGGACGCTCTTGGACGACACGTCTCGTTTACCATGTGCGGAAGCTCTAGCACAACACGTCTCGTTTCCCATGTGCGGAAGCTCTAGCACAACGCGTCTCGTTTCCCATGTGCGGAAGCTCTAGCACAACGCGTCTCGTTTCCCATGTGTGGAAGCTCTAGCACAGCGAGTCTCATTTCCTATGTGCGGACGCTCTAGCACTACGTGTCTCGTTTCCCATGTGTGGACGCTCTAGTACTACGCATCTCGTATCCCATGTGCAGAGGCTCTAGCACTATGCATCTCATATTTCATGTGCAGATGCTCTATCACAATGCATCTTGACTCCCATGTGCCCTATTTTGCAAATTGAATTCACCCTTTTGCAAATTGATTTCACCCTTTTGCATATTGAATTCACCCTTTTGCAAATTAGATTTGCCCTTTTTTGCAAAATGTGGACACTCTAGCACATCCCTTCTCGTTGCCCATGTGCGGAAGCTCTAGCACAATGCATCTCATTTTTCATGTGCAGACGCTCTAGCACAACGCGTCTCGTTTCCCATGTGTGGACGCTCTAGCACAACGCGTCTCATTTCACATGTGCAAATGCTCTAGGCCTATGCGTCTCATTTCCCATGTGCGGACACTCTACCACAAGGCATCTCGTTTTCCATCTAGTGATGCTCTAGCAAAGTGGGTTTTGTTTTCTTTGTGCGGACGCTCTAGCACAACGCGTCTCGTTTCCCATATGCGGACGCTCTAGGAATATGCATCTCGTTTTACATGTGGGGACACTCTAGCACAAGGCGTCTCGTTTTACATGTGGGGATGCTCTAGCACAACGGATCTTGTTTCCCATGTGCAGATGCTCTAGGAATACGCATCTCATTTTACATGTGGGGATGCTCTAGGAATATACATCTCGTTTTACATGTGGAGATGCTCTAGCACAAGGCGTCTCGTTTCCCATGTGCGGATGCTCTACCACAAGGCGTCTTGGTTCCCATGTGCGGACGCTCTAGGCCTACGCGTCTCGTTTCCCATGTGCGGATGCTCTAGGACAACGCGTCTTGTTTCCCATGTGCGGATGCTCTTGGACAACGTGTTTCATTTCTTATGTTTGAACGCTCTTTCTCGTTTAACGAGGGCCAGCATTCCTGGTTTAATGAGCCCCGGCATTCCTCCTTTAACAACTGCCGGCCAATTCTCATTTTACAATGTCTGGTCTGCGCTTGTTTTAAAACAGTAGGAGCATCCTTGTCTTACAACCGCCAACCATTTTTGGTTTAACTACTGGCTGGCACTTCTTGTTTAATGACCTCTGGCCATTCCCCACTTTAGTATGGCCAGGCCACTCTCACTTTATGACAGCAGAGCCGTAATATTGTGAAATATTGTTGGATAGGTGTGAGTTTACCTAATTTTGGTTTTCTTGTTACAGAAAAGCTCAAAGGTAGGATCTATTAATAAATGTCTTGTACTTTATTGAAAATATGATTCTAAAAAGAATTATATATTGCTTACGAGTTTGTGCTTCTAAAGGTTGCAATATGTCTTTGTGGATTTATCAATGTTGCCAATTGCTTGCTTTTTGGTTGCAGTAAAAATTAAGTTCTAGGGGTTATGGATTTTAATTAATATGAAAGTAAATGAGGTATTTTCAGATCCAAGCAGCCCAAGTCCCCGTAGGTGCTCCTGCCTCAGAACAGTGCTGACCATAGCCCCCCTCTGCTGTTCACACCCCTGCTCCTCCCCACACTCATGGTCCCCAAGTCAACACAAGCAGCACCACCTCTCACCAGTCTTCTCGCAGGTCCCCCTGCTTCCTGTTTCCTCTTGTCCAGTCCAACCTCCACTCTGACCAACGTGATCTGCTAAGTTAGGCGTCTACTGTTGTCACTTCCTCTGCACAGAACAACTAACAGCTTCCCCCCTAAGGGAGAAATCAAGTCTCCATCCTCAGCACAGTGTCCAGCCTCTTTATCAGGCCCCAGGCTCTTCTCAGGTCACATTTCCTATCTTACTGGCCCAATTCAGTCACCAGAGATGCCAGCTGTCAGCATTAGCCTCACTGGCTGGATGGGCAGAGTGGCTTTTGACACATAGAGGGCCCAGCACTGAAACAGCCAGAACACGAGACCCTGAATAACATGTAGATGTTAGTGATAATAATGCATCGATACTTGGTCCTGAATTATAACAATTCTGGAACAAGAGAAATTAAAAGTAAAAGATAAACCAATTGCATCAAAAAGGGTGGTTTCCTCATAGAAATTACATATTCATAAAATGGAGTCTAAAATAAGGGAAATACAACCAGTCCAATTAGCCTCTTCCCCCTGTGTGGTTCTCCTCATTGTTTTGGGGTTCTCTGTCCTGGGACAGGGAAGGCACAGAATAAGCCTGTTTGGCAGCTCCCCTAAGATCTGACCTTACCTATTGGTCAGATGGAGATTGTATACATGCAATACACAGATTCAGTGTGATTCCTATAAAAATTTCTAAAGGCCTTTGTGGAAAAATGTACAAGCTGATCGTAGCATTCACATCCAATTTCAAGAAACCCAAAAGAGTCCTAACAATCTTCAAAAAACAAAAGCAAAGTTGGAGGGAAGGCGGGATGGCTCAGCGGGTTGATGCTCATCTTGCAGCCCCAGGGTCCAAGGACTGTATTCCAGCCCCAGCTCATGCAGACCCATATGCTGAACTGGGGAGTGCCCCCAGTTCAGGTCTCACCAGGGCAAGACCCCAGTTCAGTTTCTGCCCTGCGCAGCCCTGCCTCCACTTGTGGAATGAAACTATGTAGAAAACTGATGATGTGCAACTATACAGATGGCTCTGAGCCCTCCTCCTTCTCTCTGTCTCTCTGTCTCTGTCTCTCTTTCTCTGTCAAAAACAATAAAAATAATTTTTTTTTAAAGCAAAGTTGGATACTTACACTTTTCAATTTAAGTTCTTAGTACAAAACAATAGTAAGTAAAACATTGTGAATCTGGCATAAATATATACATATGGATCAATGAAACTGAATTGAGAGTCCAGAACTAAACCCATCCATCTACAGTCCATTAATTTTTTTTTTTAAGATCTAATTATTGGGGAAGCCAGGATGGCTCAGTGGGTTGGGCGCTCACTTTGCAGCGCAGGGGACCAAGGATCGAATCCCGGCCCCGGCCCGTGCAGAACCATGTGCTGAGCTGGGAGCTCCCCTAGTTCAGTTCTCTCAATCTCTGTATCTCTCTCTCTCTCTCTCTCCCCCCCTCTCTGTCAAAAATAAATAAATAAATAAATAAATAAACAAAGATACCATTAAAAAAAAAGAGTGAGGAAGATAAACAAATGACCTGAAAATAGATCTGGGTTTATTCATTACAAAAAAGAAAAAAGAAAAAAAAAAAAAGATCTAATTATTGTTTGAGAGAAGGTGAGAGACAGAGAGAGAAAGAGAGAAGGAGGGAGGGCCTAGGGCAGTCTCCATAGTTGTACATCAGTTTTTTGACATGGTTTCATCTCACACAGGTGGATGTGGGGCTGCACAGGGCAGAATTGAACTAGGGGCCTCCTGCATGGGAGGCGAGAACCTTCACCACCATCCTGGTGGTTACCAGTTCTGCACCACAGCTCAGCATGTGGGCCTGCATGGGCCAGAGCCGGGATTCCATCTCCGGACCTCACAGTTGCAAGGCAAGCATTCAACCTGTTGAGCTATCCCGGCATCCCTGATTTTTGATATGTGCAGTCAACATTACACTGTGTAAAGAAGGCTTGTTATTTATTTTTTT
>PVKE010049276.1:0-11319 GCA_004027555.1 Craseonycteris thonglongyai | reverse complement strand
TTTTTGTCTTCAGTGCATAGTTATTTCTATTTTACTTTTTGACAGATAGAGAGAGAGACAGAGACAGAGACAGTTAGAGAACCGAACTGTGGGAACTCCCCAGTTCAGCACGTGGGTCCTGCCTGGGCCGGAGCCGGGATTCGATCCTCGGTCCTCATGGCCTCAAAGCGAGCGCTCAACCCGCTGAGCCCTCCCGGCTTTCCCCTAAGCATTCCACTTTAAAACATAATTTTATTTTATTTTATTATTTTATTTTTTTATTGTTTTTTATTGTTTTTGACAGAGAGAGAGAGGGAGAGAGATACAGAGACAGAGAGAGAACTGAACTGGGGGAACTCCCCAGTTCAGCATATGGTTCCACACAGGCTGGGGCCGGGATTCGATCCTTGGTCCCTGGCTCTGCAAAGTGAGCGCTTAACCCACTGAGCCATCCCGGCTTCCCTAAAACATAATTTTAATTTTTATCCAAGTAATGCATATAAATAATTAAAAAATTGAAGACTACTGAAAGTCATATATTGAAAATAACAGGCTTCTATCCCATTCCTCCTCGCTTTCAGCAACAGCCACTTTCAAAGCATTTAGCTTTTTCTTTTGTTTTTTATGTCCATGCTTCTAAGTAATAAGCTTATACTGCAATTGTTGATAGATTAAATTTTAGACACCCTTTAACTTCCTATTATTATTGATTAAGATTTATTTCTTTTACCACCACTATTTCTTCCTATACCTCACAATATAATCTCATATTTTTTTATTGTTTTTAACAGAGAGACAGAGAGATACAGAGACAGAGAGAAGGGGGAGGGCCCAGAACAATCTCCATAGTTGCACATCATTGGTTTTTCCACATAGTTTCATTCCACAGGTGGGCATAGGGCTGCACAGGACAGGAACTAGGCCGGGGTCTTAACACCCCGGTGAGAACTGAACTGGGGGCACTCCCCAGTTCAGTATATGGGTTCGCACGGGCCAGGGCCAGGGCCAGGGCCAGGATTTGATCCTCAGACCCGGGGGCTACAAAGTGAGTGCTTAACCCACTGAGCCATCCCCACTGAGCCATCCCAGTTTCCCCTAATCTCATAATTTTTAAACCACTTTAGTTAAACCACTAATGCATTTTATTTTGATTAAATACTGTTCACTGATAAGCCAAGTAGCACACTATGATTATATTTCTTTTCACATACAAATATTTGTTATTTCCTGAAGTTAATTTTAAAAAAATTTTTTTTGGTTTTCTTATACCTATTGCTAATTTTCTCAAATGTTCCAGCAGATCTCTCAAATGCCTGGCAATTTACTTCAAATACTTAATTAAGCCTTTGACAATCTGTTCATTATTTTCTTGGCAAAGCCCCATCTGCCTCTAGTCTTGCTGTATTTTGGGTCTCCTTTTGTCACTGTGCTGTTAGATTCCCTTTTTGGTGGATCCCATGTCTTCCTGCCTCTTTCTGGCTTTACTGCTTCATTTGCTGAAGCACCTATACGCTATCAGGAAAAGGTGCATGGGAAGTACATTTCTGGAGCTGTTGCTTATCTGTAATATCTTATTCTCTCTTCATACTTGACTGATCCTTTGGGTGGGCATTGAATCATCTGTACTTCGTTTTGAAGGCATTTTTGGCTCACTTGGCTAAGAATCCTGCAGTATTGAAAGTCTTGATGCTGTTTGATTTCTGATCCTCTTCAAAAGACCTGGCTCTTTTCTCTGGAAGCTTGTATAACTTATTTTTTCCCACTGCTCTGAAATTTTACAGGTTATGTCTTAGGTGGGGTCTATCTTCACTCATTGAATTAGGTACTCAAGGGCCCTGTTCAATTTGGAAAGGGAAATTCTTGTTATTTCTTTGTTAATGCCCATCTTACCGTTTTTTTTTTTTACTTATCTTTTTCCGTGAATTCTCTTGTTCAGATATTGGATCTTCTGCACAGATCCATCTGAGTTTTGTTTGTTTTTGCTTCCCTTCTGCCCCATTTTCCATCTTTTTTTGTTTTAGATTACATTCTAGGAGGTTTCCTTGGCTCTATCTTTCAACCCATCTATTTAATTTTTAATTCTGGCTGTCATTTCAAGAGCTCTTTTTTCAGTTGCCATTTTCATCTTCATAATTTGTCTCTCTGAGGATATTATTTACAGTTTTATGGAGTATTTGTGTGCTCCAGGTACTCTGAGGCCTGGGTTTGTTCCTTTTTTTCTTTGTTCATCTCCATCTCTCATGTTGGAGGTTTTCTTCAAAACTGTAGTAGTTCTTAGTTCTTAAAATTGAATGGTTGTATGTGCTTGTTGAGTTTGTTTTATGTTGGGCTTCACTGTGGGTTGATTGGGGGAGGCCTGGCTGTTAGGGCTGTGGGAGCTGAAGCATGTAGCTCTCACCTAATCTCTGTTGTTTTGGTTCATTGTCTCTCTTGCCTTCAGCTGTGTCTGGTGTCCCTAAGTCCAGACTTAGCTTTCTCCAGGCAGTAAGCATTCTGTCTCCTGATGGGTTTGAAGAGAGGTAGTTACTGGGGAAGTCTAAATGCTCTTTATACAAAATTTTCAACCAGTTCTCCTGTTTTCAGCTAAACTTTTTGTCCCCACCTTCAGCCATACCTACTAATTCCAATTTTGAGCTTTTGGGGGCGGGGGGGGAGGGGGATATACAGCATACTTCTGATTGCAGCCATTTATTTCTCAGTTTTCTCAGCTGTACTAGGTCAGTTACCATATCTCCACTTTCTGGATTCCAGAGTTTTTTTATTCATAGCTTAGTCTACTGTCATCTCATTCCCATTCTATATCCTTGTGGGTTTGTACCCATTGCCTCAGCTTTATTGTCACTTTAGCAGACTTTTGGGTCATGTGTAACCAGAAGATCTATGCCATGTTGTGTTTGCACATGCCATTCCATCTACTTGGACTGATTACCCCTTCCTTTCTAGCATTACCATATCTCCTCTTGATCCACTATACCTTGTAAAGTCTCTGCCTTCTGGTGTAGTGCCATTCCATTTTCCTATAATTATCTTGTTATATGTTTGTTGTTTTCAAAACTGTGCTTTCCTTGGCAGTAGAGACCAAATTGCACAACTCTCAGGAGCACCTTGTTATTTTGGTGACCACTGAAGTTTTGCATACCTTTTGCTTGAATAGGGACCATGAATTCTCTAATTCTGTGTTCCTCGGGGCTTAGCAAAGCACCTGGTAAAGAGGCACTTGGAGGGCAGATACCAGAACTGCAAAAGGAAACAACTGAAGTCCTGAAAAAGAACTCATCCTAAGAGAGGAGGAAGTCAGGCAGACAACCTAGGCCGGGGGTGGCAAACCTGTGGCACGCGTGCCCAAAGTGGCACGCGGAGCAATTATTTCGGCACGCGGAGCTGAGAATACCATTTAAAAAATTATTGCTTATGCTCTTATAGACATAAAAATAATTGATACCTCTATCTCACTCGATGGGTTGGCACGCGAGTCGAGCAAGTATACTCTTATTTCATAAACTTTGGCACTCAATCGCCAAAAGGTTTGCCACCCCTGAGTCCTAGGGTATCTCTTTAAACCAAAGTTTGCTGGAGCTTACTTGGTGATTTGCAGAATTTGAGAAACAGGACCTAAAAGAATACCTTTGCATGGAAATAAGGAAAAGAACTTCCTAGGCACCTTTAGAGGCCACACAATCAAGCAACTTGAAGTGATTCTGATGTTGCTGGTTTGCTGGACCCACCGCTCTTTGAGAACCACTGACCTAGGAAAACCTACCTAGATAACAGCCAGAAAAAGAACTCTTTGTAAGACAGTCAAATATCCCAATTTGAATAGGATTAATCTGAGAAGTGATGAGAAAGAAATCTTAATGTGGCTCTGAGTGGCAGCAAGTCCAGAAAACGTTTCTTCATGTATTTTTTTATTGTCAAATTTACCATACCTGGCTAATGTCTTATCTCCCAGGAGGATAAAAAGTTTTTTTAGCTTAAGTATCGGTAGTATGCCTTGGTAGCCTACAGCCTGAAAATATCCTATGTCTGATGTGAGTGAGAGTCACCCCAAATCAGCACGTTTTCACTATTTTGGCAGCCTGATCTCACTGATCTCATGAATGTACTGACAGCCAGTGGAAGTGATCTGCTAGTCTGATGATTCTCTTGGAAGTAGGGCCTGACTGCCAAACTCTGGGACAGCCAGTGTATAACTTGTCTTTTTACCTTGTAAGGAGCTTTTGTGACACAAAAGGTTTTAATTTCACAAAGTCAAATTTATCAGTCTGTGAAGAAAAAAAGAGGTGCTCAGATGTTCAGTGAACCAATAATACACATGTGGCTTTCTAGATGTCACAGGTTGTCTACAAAACACCTAAGATGGGGATGTAATGTATAGCATGGTGACCATAGTTAACAATACTGTATTGTATATTTGAAAGTTGCTAAGAGAGTAGATCTTAAAAGTTCTTATCACAAGACAAATTTATAACTATGTGAATTGGTGGGTGTTAACTTTTGTGGTAAGCATTTCATAATATATAGCAAATTATTGTATAGCTAAAACTAATACAATGCTATATGTCAATTATATCTCAATAAAACTGGGGGAGGAGGAAAGGAAAGAATACCTCAGAAATTATATATTTTGCTCTGTGTATTTTTATCTCCTGAGGTTTTATGTGATAAACAACAAAATATTTCTCTTCAGGAGAGAAACTATAATACTGTGACCCTATTTTTGGGCCTGGATAGATCATTTTCTCTTTGAGGTTAGACATTTTCTTCCCCTCTAACCATATTTTTCCAGTTGTGAAGTTGAAGGCTTGATCTACTCCTTGCCTCTTAAGTCATAGCGTGGTGGATGGAACCCTAGACTAACTCATGAAGCTGGCTATTGGATGTTGTTCCTGATGCTCATGTCCATGGTCTACTTTCATGTCTATAAAGTGAGGAGGTTGGATTTTATGTATTTTAAGAGCGCTTAACAACAACGACAGATACTTTTTGTTATTGGGTTGGAGCCCGAGTGTCTTGAGGATAAAGCATTGAAAAGCAGGCAATGGATTTACTATACAAAGAGATTACTGTTGGGATGCCGGAATAGCTCAGCAGGTTGAGCGCTTGCCTGGCAATTGCAAGGTCTGGGGTTCGATTCCCTGCACCAGCTTATGCAAACCAGTGTACTGAACTGTGGTGCAACTGGGAACCACTGGGATGGCTCAACAGCAGAGGCTCTTACCTTCCCACCCTGTGCGGCCCCACATCCACTTGTGTGGAATGAAACCATGTCACAACTAATGATGTACAACTATGGAGGCTGCTCTCTCTCTCTCTGGCCTTTCAAAACAAATAAAATAAATCTTAAGGAGAGATTTACTATTGACTCTAGGTTGGTTCTTAGTGTTTTCACTTTGGGAATATCTCAAAATAAACTTAACTCATCCAAGTGGTTTTATGTTTTATGAGATGCCTCATCTCAGTTTGTACACATGTTCATATTTAGTTATGATATAGTTTCTTAGATTCTCAAATAGTACCAACAGGCGCACATGCCATGAAATGTTCTCTCTTACATGATAAGAGGGTGCCAAAGTCTCATTACTGCAATGTAAGGAGAAATAACTCTACTGTATAATAGCTTAGCTTTATGGAAAAAGCCTTATATTTAAAACATTCTTTTGAGGTTTACATTTTAATATAAATTCTTCTGTTGGTAGACTTTGTATCTTTGCTTTGTCACTTATGGTAAATTTGCATGAATTATTGAGCCTATTATATTAGCTCATGCTTAAGGAAGATCACTTATGCCATTATATGAAGTTAGTTAGCTTCCTTTTTCTTTTAGAATTAAATAATTTATTATAAAGAAGCTTTCTCTGTAAATCTGAAAAATATGGAACGCTTCACGAATTTGCATGTCATTGTGCAGGGGCCATGCTAATCTGTTCTTTATCATTCCAATTTTAGTATATGTACTGCTGAAGTGAGCACAGTTAGCTTCTTAAGGTACTTTAGTCTTCTCTATGCTAAAAGTACATTACAAAATTAAAAAAAGAAACTTCTTTTATTTAATTTTCATTCACTTATTGAATAAGTTCAATAAGTGAGCATCCTCTAGGTGCTGGGAAGTCACAATGAGCAACCAGAAGAAAGTCTTTGTTCTTATGGAGCTTACATCTCTAGCAGGTGGTGGTGGAAGGAGATAAACAAAAACGAACAATATGATATATTGGAGGGTGATGAGTACTGGGAAGAAAAATTTAGCAGAGATACATGTGTTGTGTTTGATAGAGTGTGGTGTCAAGGAACATTTGTGCAGAGACCTGACTGTAGTGCGGGAGTGAGTCATGTAGCTATCTAGGGGAAGGGCTTTCCAGGAAAGAGAAGAAAGTAGGAAGAAAAGGGAAGAAAGTAGGAAAGGCCTGGGGCTGAAATGTCCATGGTGCATACAGATGGAAGCTGTAAGGAGACAGGTGTGAGCAAAGGGGCCAGCAATGGGAGAGGAGGTCAGAGCGGCATCCAGGGGTAAAGTGGACTATCTGGTGGGCCATGGTCAGAGTTTGGATTTTTTTTCTGCATCATTTGTGAACAGAGGAATGACATGATCTGACTTATATTTTGAAAAGACCTATATATTATGTGGTGAATAGACCCTAGTAGAGGGAGAGAGAAAGAGCATCAAGACGTGTTAGTTTAGGGGAAGCCAGGATGGCTCAGTGGGTTGAGCACTCACTTCGTAGCACCGGGGACTGAGGATCGAATCCCGGCCCTGGCCCGTGCAGAACCATGTGCTGAGCTGGGGAGTTCCCCCAGCTCAGTTCTCTCTCTGTCTCTGTATCTCTCTCTCTCTCTCTCTCTCTCTCTCTCTCTCTCTCTCTCTCTCTCTCTCTCTCTCTCTGTCAAAAATAAATAAATAAATAAATAAAACTTAAAAAAAAAAGATGTGTTAGTTTATTGTAGGAGTCTATGTAAGAGGTGATGGTGGCTTGGGTTAAGACTGTAGCAGTGGAGATGGTGAGAAGTGCTCATATTCTAGATCTATTTTGAAAGCAGAGCCAACAGAATCTGTTAATGTTATTGAATATCAGGGGGGAGGGAAGGAGTAAGGAGGAGGAGGAGGAAGAGGAAGAGATTGGAGTTAAGGCTTATTTTTAAGGTTTTTAGTCTGAGCACATGCAAGAGTGGAGTTGTCATTTGCTAAAATGGGGAGGATTGGAGGGGAAGTTGGCTGGGAGAGGTTTTTAACAAAGGGGTTAATTTGGGGTGCACTAAATTTGAGATGCTTGTTAGACATCCAAGTGGGGTTATTGAGTAGACAGTTAGATATAGGACTCTGGAGTTCATGAGAGAGGATAGGGCTGGAGATGTAAATTTGGGGTTGTTGGTATATACATGTTATTTGGAAAAAGTGGGAGTGAATGGATCATTTAGAACAGGGGTCTCCAACTCCCGGGTCCACAGACCCGTTACCTGCCTGTGGCTTGTTAGGAATTGAGCCGCACAACAGGAGGTGAGCGTTGGGCAAGTGAAGGAAGCTTCATCTGTATTTACAGCCACTCCCCTTGGCTTGCATTACTGCCTGAGCTCCACCTCCTGTCCCATCAGTAGCAGCATGGCTAACCCTGTTGTGAACCAGGCATGTGCATCCCTTACTCCTGCTGTGGAAAAGTTGTCTTCCATGAAACTGGTCCTTGGTGGCAAAAAGGTTGGAGACTGCTGATTTAGAAAGTGAATGCATAGAGCAAAGAAGAGGTTCACTATTAACAGCAAAGCCTGTGCCTTTTATTTTTAATTTTTTTTTTTATTGTTGTAAAGATTTATTTTTTATTGTTTTTGACAGAGAGAGAGAGAGAGAGAGAGAGAGATACAGACAGAGACAGAGAGAATGGGGAGGGCCCAGAACAGTCTCCATAGTTGCACATCATTGGTTGTTCCACATAGTTTCATTCCACAGGTGGGCGAGGGGCTGCACAGGGCAGGAACTGGGCCAGGGTCTTCACCCCGGTGAGAACCGAACTGGGGGAACTCCCCAGTTCAGCACATGGGTCCACACGGGCCAGGGCCGGGATTCAATCCTCGGTCCACGGGACTGCAAAGTGAGCGCCCAACCCACTGAGCCATCCTGACTTCCCCAAAGCCTGTGCCTTTGAAATGGCAAATTCTTTTACTTACAGAAATTTGGACTCTAGAAAGATGGTATTCCATCACGAGGCTAGTAAAAATGTTGTTCTAGTCACCAAATGCAATAAATCACCTCAAATTCAGTGGTATTAAACAGCAACCTCAGATACTCATGGATTCTGGGACTGGAATTTAAATTGACACAGGAGGGAGGCTTGTCTTAGCTCCACAATGTCTGGGGCCTCAGCTGGAAAGACTGGGACATCTGGGGACAGTCATCATCTGGAGGCTGCTTCACTCACATACAATACCTGGGCTGGGGTGAGTCACCTGGGGCTGGGGTGAGTCAGCTGGGACTGAAGACCAAGTGCCTCTCCTCTGCCTTGGGCTTCTCACAGGGTGTTGGCTGGTTTCTGGAGAAAGAGCCTCCCAAGAGAATCAGGCGGAAGTGGCATAGCCTTGGGAGTTACATGTTGACACTTTGTCAGACTCTGTTGGTTGGAATGATCATGGGCTTCAAGCTGAGGGGACAAAGATCCCTTCTCTCAGTGGGACTAGCATCAAAGAATTTGGGGCCATATTTTCCAACCATCACAAATACCCTTTGAATTTGAGGTTCTGCCCTCACACCGTGGTTACTTAGAAGGAAGGAGTTCTAGCATAAGACCTATGAATGTGGATTCTCAGCCCCCGTTACTCATTGCTCCATGCTCAGCGACCAGGATTACCTTAATATTGCTTGTCGGGAAATTGACCTGAATAAATTTGGGAAAAGGTTCTTCCTTCTCTCCAGAAAGTGTTGATCTGTATTATGGGTCTGAGACATTGAGATTCTGATATTTAAGTTTCTTTTCTCTACTTTATTTCATTTGCCTATCTTAAAAGTATGTTAATAACTTACATGGCATTCTAGATCAGTGAATGCTTTTATGACCTTTATTTGGGCTTTGGCCAAAGATAATAGAACCCACAGGTTTTTTTCCAGCAACTTGTCCTTCTCCTCCCTTCAGTTGCCTTCAAGCCTGGAAATTTTGACACAACAGTTTGTTTGCCTAACCTATAGCTGTTTCTCCAAAGGCTGTACTCCTGTTCTAAAAAGTTGACAACCTGCCTCTGATTTCTGTGAGGAAGGATGCTTTGCTTCTCTCCTGAAAAACTTCCAAGTTCTGGGTAGCCAGTTGCACATGGTAGAGTTCATCGTGTTTTCCTAAATGCAATTGCCGTATTGGTGTCATGCTTTTTATATTGTGACTGTTCAGTAGAAACTTCTGCAGTCAAGATAGTGTTTATGTGTGTGTGTGCAAATGCAGTAAAGGAAACTGTGAAGGAAATGTTTGTTTGGTGTCTTAAATCTAATATGTGGTTGGATACCCTAAATCAGAATGACACATGAGGGTTGCCAACAGAGCACTTCTCCTCAAATGGAGGAGATGGAACCAAAACAAGAAAAAGCCTCAGCTGCATAGAGAAGTACTGTGGGCATGCAGCATTAAAGCCGTGATTGGACTAGATGTGGGTTAGGGGAAGCCTCTCTAACATTGACAGGAAAAGCATATATAATGCTACCCACAGGAAAAATACTTTAGGCCAGAATATTTGTGAGAAAGGAACAATGTCTGTGGGGGTGTGGAGGCAAGGGGGAGATAAGTTGATTTATCTTGAGGCTGTAGAGAGGAGCTTGAGGTCACCAAACTTGGCGGAGGAGTCGGGAACCTTAGGCGGGGATAAAGATTTTGCACTGGACAGTGAGAAGCTAGTTATGTTTTTGAGCTCGGGGAGTGCTGCGGTTTTATTCTTATTGAAAAGTTACTGAAAGATCACCCTTGAACTTTTCCAGCAGCAAAACTGTGTGAGTCGGTCTGCTTCTCAGAATACTTCTGACTGGATGAAGTGTCCTCGCTGGGGAGAATCTGGCTTACTCCGTGTCATTATAATTCACCCAGCCATTTATTCATTCAAAACATGTTTTTTGAGCCCCTATTATGTGCTGGAGTACTTACTGTGCTGGATGGTGGAGGGTGAGGGGGAAAACACACTAGTGAACACAAGCCAGGGCTTCTCCTGCCCTCATGGAGCTCAGTCTAGCACGTGGACATTATACATGTGTACGTTACAGGGTCACAGTGCTCAGGTCCAAGTGATGGTGATGGTGATGTAAGGCATGCATGTGGAGAGAGGCCCTTGTGTTTTCAAGCAGCTGAAAGGAGCACACAGGGCATGCCAGGAGCTCACCCAGCATGCTGGTGCCAGCAGAGGCAAGGAGGACAGGGCCAGTTAGCCAGGCCATCCATCAGTCACATTAATATCATTTACAAACACTTATATACTGTGGCCATCTATGTCCTACGTGCTCTTTTAGTTCTAACAATGACCCTGTGAGTCCTGTTTTCTTCCCCTTTTACAGATGAGGAGACTAAAGCACAAAGAAACAAAATAACTGGCACTAGCTCACACACATCTAAGTGATGGAGCCAGGATTCAGGTCTGGGCACTTTGGCTCCAGGATCCATGAACACGACAGTCTTGTGCCTTAATATTACACATATTTTGTTTTTCAGCCTAAGACAGTAGGGTTTTAAGCAGGGGCGTAACATCAAGTCTTTGTCTTGGAAGGGGCTCTACAGCATGGAAACTGGACTGGTGGGAGGCAAGCAGATGTAGGGGAACAGTTCAAAGCTCTTGTTGTGGCCCAGGTGTATTTTGGCTCTGAGGTTTCTGGCTGATTTTCTTTGACTCCTTTTCTGTGGGGAACAGAAGAGTTTATCAGTTAGCTGGAGTATAAACCCTGGACCTTCTTTGGTTAAATATCAATTCACTACTTTTACTGCTGCATTTATTCTTGGATTGTAGTAACATTAATGTCTTGAGGGAATGGAACCTGATCGTAATTTATAGACTGAATGGTCTTTAGAGGCCATCCAACCCAGTTGCTCTGCCAGTATCAGAATTACGGCTGTGACATTTCCCAGGGTGAACATTTAACCTCCATTGGAACGCCAAACACAACGAACCTGGGAGGTTGTCCCTTACTCCTCCCGTTCTCTGAGTTACCTTTGCCCTTCAACTAGTTGCCAAGCCCCATAACATCTCTCTCTAATGTTTCTGGAAGATGTCTACTTCAAAACATTTCTGGGGAAGCCCGGATGGCTCAGTGGGTTAAGCGCTCGCTTTGCAGTGCCGGGGACTGGGGATCGAATCCCGGCCCTGGCCCGTGCGGAACCATATGCTGAACTGGGAGCT
>PVKE010049275.1:0-11317 GCA_004027555.1 Craseonycteris thonglongyai | reverse complement strand
TTTTCTTTTATGTTTTTTAAAATGATTTTATTATACGTGTGTTTTTTATTTACTTTGTATTACGTTTTGTATATATGTTTCTTTGTGTGTATATAATTTGTACAATAAATTTATTATTTTAAAATTATTTTTGTTTATTATTTTTTATTCTTTTTCAGTAATAAGTATCCTTAGAAATAGCTGGTGCCCGCCGCCCTACCGGTATTTTAGAATGCGCCCTAGGGTATAAAAAGGTTGGGAACCCCTGGTCTAGGTCATAACACCGTACTCCCTCATACATACACTCGTTTACAAAAGGCAAAAAGAAAAAGGAAGAAAAATGAACTTCTCAAAACTCGATTTTTTCAGTATTCTTTATTTTTGTAAAGGCATTCCCATTCAGAAAATAGAAAATTTACAATTTGAGTTATGTACTATTTTAGGCTTCAGATCACTAGGCAACTTATCAACAATCACCTGCCTGGATTTGTCAAACAAAGACGCTGGCAGGCTGTTTCCTTGCTCTGAAGGAGTCGGGGTTTATGTGACCTTCACAAAATCAGTCAAGTAGCCTACCGGTATATATCAGATAAAATGTCTAATGAAATTAGCACATTATACAATAGGCTTGAAAAAAGCGTCTACAGACTATTTACCAACTAGAGGCATAACCTTAATTCTCAATTGCATCTCTCCCTCTTGTTTAATGTCCAAAATGCCTTTAAACCAGTTACTAACACGTAACTCCCTCTCAAAATGCAGCATACAAATATACAATATTTTCAGTTGTGGTCTCTATACAACTTGTTAGAACATAGAAATGTCCTTCTCTAAAACATATAGAAAATACAGATTAGGATGATAGATTATTTCTTATTATGACTTAAAAAATTAGTCATATAGTAAGTGAATATTTATTGAGTTCTGACTTTGTATAAAATTTATGGTTAAATGTGATTATGTGACAATGAGTATGGAATAAAAAATCATGGTTTTTAAGTTCCTAGATATTAAAATCTAATTAATATAAAAACGAAATAAAACCAAACCCACTGGTACATTAAAAATATAGAGAAGCCAAAAGGAAAAAAAAAAAAAAAAATTCAACATGAAATTACCACACAAGTAAATAATTATTAATACTTTTGTAAGTACCTTTGAATATGTTTAACTCACTGTGGTTCTCCCATTCCCTTGCTTGTATGTCTATTATTCTCATTGAAAGGTATATAGTGAGCATTTTTCTATATCACATAGGTTTGCATATACATTCTAATAGATTTATAGTAAACCATTTTATGAATGCCCCACAATTTATTTAACTAATTACTTTAGTGGACATGAAGATTGTCTCCAAATTTGTGAAACAAAAAACAATAAAATAAAAAATATATATATACAGTTTTACTTAAGTGCATACGCTTAGTATCATTAAGACAAATATCTGTCCAAGGCAATATAAAAATGATCAGGTTGGAAGTCATCTCAAGGCCTGATTAAGTACATTCATTAAGAATCTCTAAACCTCAGTGAGTAGCGATGAAAAATCCACCATGCTAACTGGTTAGAGCTCGGATTTAGATACATTAGTATTAGATAACAATCCTTTGTGCTTTTTCATATGTCCCATTCACTTCTCCATATTTCTTATGAACATAAATCCATTAAATTATTTGTGTACTGAAAACTTACCTAATGACATTGAGTTCTCACTGTTCCTAGATTTTACTTAACAAGTGTTTTTTATACCCTAGTCTACAATTTTGGGACACAATAAAATTATATGTGCATTAGCTAAAGAAATAGCAGATGCAATAAGCAAGGGCAAAATACCGTGGTTCAAACACAGAAGTTTTTTTCTTCTTTCAAAGAAAGTCCAAAATAGGAATTCTTGAACCACAGAGGACTATTCTGTTCTCCAAATGGTGTCAGGAACTGCCCTTTCCTGTCTTGTACCTACACCATTGTCATCACATGATTCCAAGATCCCCATTCAACCTCACCAACTATCCTCACCATCATCTTCATCCAACTAAAGATGGACTCTATTTATTTATTTATTTATTTTTTAAAATTATTTAGTTTTTTGAACTGAACTGGGGGCCTCACCGCATTCAGGAAGCACACCCCAGTTCAGCATGTGGGTCCACCTGGGCCGGAGCCGGTATTCAATCCTCGGTCCTCGGGGCTTCAAAGCAAGCGCTTAACCCGCTGAGCCATCCCGGCTTTCCTAAAGATGGACTCCAATGGGAGTTTTATGACACGTTCTTAGAGAATGGTACACTTCTACTCACATTCCATCTCCTGGAACTCAGAATCCATACCCAAGTGTAAGCCTGGAAAATGTTCTTTGTGTGCTCAGGCAGAAGCAGAATAGAATAAGGTTTGGTAAACAGCTAGCAAGTTTTGCCACATAATTCCACTGTATAATAGAGTCCCTCTTTTACCCTTCAATCCAATCTCTTTAAGAAATACTGCATTAGCTGTAGTAAACCCAAGTGGCAGGAAAACACTGAGGATAGGAGATATAAAGAAACTATTTTCTGTCATTTTGGAGGTAACTGGGATATCATCAAGGTACTGTGAAAGTCTACCTTGATAGTAATTCATATACATGTTCTCCCATCTACTTCATTAATTTGTTTATTCAGCGAGGATTTACAGAGGCTCCTAAGTATCACCAGATAATGGAAAAACCTATTGGTACGCATTAGAGAAGTAGATGGTGAGAAGTTTTACTTTTCCCCTTAAGGCAGGAGGTGGCTCATTAAGACCAAGGACCAAGGGTAAAGGGAAGAATTAAGGCTAGTACTGAGCTTTTTATTTGCTAATAGAGCAGCTGCAGCTGCTCAGGGTGCTATGGAAACTTCACAAGGAGGGGACACCATAGCCATTGCTCTAGCTGTCACATTTGAAAAGAAACAGAAACAAATGGTTTTGTTCCTTTCTGCCTGTCTGTATGGATGCATAGCTCAGATAAACCTCAATCCTCTTTTAAATCTTAGATTAAAAAAAAAAAAAAAAAGCCACTTGTCTCTTTGGATCAGGAAACAGTAAAGTGTAGCATTTGCAATAGTGGCCCCAAGGACACAGATAGTATTGAAAATCCTTGAAAATAAGATGAATTGCCAATTCTTTTTATTCATTTGGCTCTCACCAAAGACTAATAGCTAAAAAACTTTCCATACATCATATTACCCAAGGTGCAAGGTATATAATATGTTAGCAATCTATTAACTAAAATGTTATTTTTTACAACAACTTTTCTTCTAAGTTTGAGAAATGAGCATGCATTAAATGTAAGATAACAATATTTTTTCACTATATGCTGCTATAATTTAAGACTAATGTTGCCCGAATGCAGAAAAGAAAGATATTTACTTCTTTAAGGAAAGATAGATACATCTACATCTACATATACATTTCCTTTACAAAACAATACTTACAATCTTTGAGATAAAATTGATGTCAGTATTCCAGTTACGGTAGGTTTAAAGTACATTTAAATAGTGAGAAATCAAATCTTCCATGTAAAATTCATGAATTAGGTAATGGTGTCTGGAGGTCTCCAAATAATAAGAAAAATAAATAAAATTGTCTTACAACAAAACCCCAGGATGGTGAATCTCTAGGGTTTTCAGTGAGGCTGATCAATGGGTCATTCAAATGTCCACACTGAATTTTGTCTGATGCTTGGTATGCTGTCCAAAAAGGAATGTAAAAAGAACTTCGAGGAAGACAGAATTCAGAGTGACAGTGTAGGAAAACCCCAATTACCCCTACCACTGAAATATCTGCCCTCTAGTAAGTCTTAGAGTCAGCTAACACAGGAGAAGGAGCAATAGATTGTGAATAGTCAGTGATAGATTACATCATTTTTACCAACTATGATGTTCTCTCCCTATATTAGGATTATCCATCCTATCCTTTGTCAAGTGATGTTGCAACATCTTCAGATATAATTGAGGTTAATTAGTTGACCTTAAAATAGAGAGATTATCTGGCTTAATCTTATCACACAATTCCTTTAAAAGCAACATTTTCTCAGGCTGAGAGCAGAAGAGGAAGTCAGATACAGGCACACAAGAATGCCTTGAAGGTGGAGGGGCCAGATGGCAAGGACCTACAAGTGGCCTCTAGGAGCTGAGTACCGGTACTAACTCTGGGTAACAGCTAGCAAGCAAATAAGGACCTCAGCCCCACAGCCACAAGGAAATGGATCCTGACTATAACCATGCTTGAATGAAGAGTGTTTTCCACAGCATCCAGATAAGAGTGCAGCCTGGCTGGCATCCTGATTTCAGCCTTGTGAAACCCTAAGCAGAGAACCCAGACTAGTCCACAACAGGTTTCTCAGTGAATTGTGAGATAGGAAGTAGGTGGTGTTTCAAGCTGCTGTATTTATGATAACTCATTACAGAGCAATAAAAAACAAATACAATGACCCAATCTAGATTTAACATTCTTGGGCTGACCTCATTCAAGCCAATATTCAGTGCCCACCTTCTAAATAAGCAGAGTAGGCAGGCATCTATAAAACCAGCCATCGATTCAGTGTGATTTCTGGGGCACTAGAATGGCTGCTCTGACCCTAAAGCTGTCTCATTTGTGCACCAGTGCCTGAAATCCGTTGAATTGTGAGCAAAGCCTTTCATTATAAAGTAAAGCCTCAAATGGAAATCTCCTCCAGGAAGGCATTGCAATGACTTAAATTTATTCATACCAGATACATACAGGGAATCCACATTGATAGCAGATGCTCTCTGAGAACAAGGGTGGGCCAGAGGACATGCAGAAAATCTGCTGGCACAGAGCACCTAGTGAAGTGTGAGGAGGGATGACAGAGCGCAGAGGGAAGGAAAGCAGCAGAAAGAGCACCGACTCTTTACAACCGTGTTCAGTGCTGACTACCTCTGCACCCCTTACCCCGGTAAACAAGTTTATAAAGTGGAAACATTCCCGTTTTTTCAGGTTGCTATTTTATTTTCATCCCTGAAACAAATTCTCTTGTTTATATATATAATATGTATCCTCTTAACTTTCTTACTAACAAAACGATTTTTTTGCAAGTAAATAAAGTACCCATCCCCAGGCAATGGATTGTGATTGAGCTAAACCAGGGTTGGTCCAACCTTTTGGCTTCCCTGGGCCACATTAGAAGAATCATCATCATCTTGGACCACACATAAAATATACTAACATTAATGATAGCTGATGAGCTTCAAAGAAAAGGGGGGGGGGAGTAGGTGGGGTGGGGGGAAGCTGGGATGGCTTAGTGGGTTAAACGCTCACTTTGCAGCCCTGGGGACCAAGGATCGAATCCTGGCTCTGGCCCGTGTGGACCCATATGCTGAACTGGGGAGTGCCTCCAGTTCGGTTCTCACCGGGGTGAGACCCCGGACCAGTTCCTGCCCTGTGTAGCCCTGCACCCACCCATGGAATGAAATTATGTGGAAAGACCAATGAATGATGTGCAACTATGGAGACTGTTCTGGGCCCTCCCCCTTGTCTCTGTCTCTGTATCTCTCTCCCTCTCTCTGTGAAAAACAATAAAAATAAATCTTAAAAAAAAAATTTCATATTCTTTTAAGAAAGTTTGCAAACTGCATTGGGTTGCATTCAAAGCTGTCCTGGACCACATGTGGCCTATGGCCTGCAGGTTGGACAAGCTTGAGCTCTGCTAATCACAAACCCATTCTCCAATCCCCTTTACCTAGGGGTGGTCATGTGTTCCAGTTCTGTCTGGATAATGAGCCTTCTGGTGGGTAGGGCTTCTAAGAGGGAGACCAGGCTGGCATGGTCCCTCCTCCTGTCATTGAATATGGATGTGTTAGTTCAAATTTCATCAGTATTATGGTTGGAACTGTGTTCCTCCCGAATTCATAGGTTGAAGTCCTAACCCCCAAAACCTCAGCATTGTATTTGGAGAAAGAGTCCTTAAAAAGGCAATTAGAATAAAATGAGGCCATTAGAGATTGGTTCTAATATGACCAGTGTCCTTATAAAAAGAGATTAGGATACCTACACATATAGAGGGGAGAACATGTAAAAACATAGAAAGAAGATGGCTGCCTACAACCAAGGAGAAAAGCCTTAGAAGAAGGCTTCCCTCTATGTGTATAGGTGTCCTAACCTTTGTGACACCATGATCTCAGATTTCTGGCTTCCAGAATTGTGAGAAAATAAATTACTATTATATACGCCACCCTATCAGTGGTATCTGTTATGGTAACCCTAGCAAACTAATACAAGTACTCTTCTTCTGAGATAAGGAAAGGTCAAGAGAATGACAAAGTTGTTGATAACCTGCCATTATTAGAACCACTGAATAATGCCTATTGATTGTATATGGCTAACCATCATGACGGAAAACAAAGCAAACAAACAAAAAGAATATTTACTTATACCAGCCACCGTAGTTTTCTTTAACTGCTAGCAACATGAATTTATAACTGATCCAAAGCTTCATGTTTTTAATCTCCTTATCAGTGGACATTGAATTGTGGATGGTTCTAGTAATTTTAGTATAGTAAAGTAATTTAAGATCAAATTTCATAGTATGCTCACTGACTTGAGTTGTTAGGTAATATTTCATTCTGTGATTAGTTGGGTACAGAAGAGAATATTTTGGAAGATTTGATCCTTTATATGAGCCCTACCACTAATTCATATACCATATATACCCATTTATACTAATAAAAAATATATTATTGGGGCCTAAGGTGGAGGAAGTGGGGGACTTAACATTTATAAATATCACAAAGATCCCAAAACGAAATGTCTTCTAGAGCATCTTAGAACTGATTCCTTCCTAGTCTTTCCCTGTGATGGGTATGAAGCCAATGACAACTACGCATGTCAGGGAATGTGCTCCATCTCAGAAAATCAGGGCTTGTGTATAGCAGGTTAGCATTCCATATTAAAAATGCCATAGAGACTTTACTTAGATTCATCGTGGTGCTGGAAATCTCATGAGATACAGATTTCCAAGGTTTTGAACCTTGAGCTTGATGAATCCGTCCATCTGGGAATAGCGAGAAAAAGGGGTCCCTGTGCCACTTTTCCTGAGTTCACTGAAGGGTTACTATCAAGCCCATCTGAAATTTTCCAGTTTAGCAATAAAATACTTATAGGGGCTTAGTTAAGGAGACATCCTCCCTGAGAGATACCACGTTGCTGCAATTTCAGATCCCTTACAGGTAACCTTTGTTAGAGAACGACCAGTGTGAGGAATGTGAGGAATAATTTGACCATGTATTTTACATTGACATTAAAAGCAGAAGGTTTGTAACTGAGTATTCTTATTTGTCTTATTCAGTCCATATCAGAAGTATCTCTGAATCACACTATTGTACATAGAAAATTGAGGAAATACATCAGTACTTCCATATTACTTCTGTCTACATTAACATATTTTGGCTGAAAGTTCATCTGTGATACTGAGTTCTGGTACACAGCTGAAGTTTTTTCCTAGAAATTCCATCTGGCAGGAAGCTGAAAGGCAACCTCTCACTCTTTCCCCAGTTCTCCTGATTTATACAGCAACATAATTGATAGAACTACAGCTTTTTCACCTGAGAGATTTCTTCCCATTGAGTCGTTCATCACACGATCAAAACCTTTCTTGACTGTCAAACCACTGCTTATTTCAGATATACTTGTTGGAGGCTTCACCTCTGTCATTTACGAAAATAGCTGTACAGAAGCTCCAACCTGCAACAATTCTCCCATTCAGGGTTACAGAGAATCACTCTAACTCCTATCTAGGGGATAAGAATAAGTGTCTGTATTGTACCTTCAATGGAACCAAAACTGAAGGTACTCACTCCCCAGCTCTCTGGGATAATAAAATACATGACAGTATTTTTTGTCAATAAACTACCGGTAATTGTATACTTTTCCAGTTCGTTTGCTACAATAAACAAATTCCTGTGCAACTCAGCACTTAAAGAATTATTAACATCAACAGATTCATTGTGACATCCACACCAGTTTGCAGGTCAGGATTAATTTTAAACTCCCCTTCAATGAAACTCCTCAGCTGGTGTCCAGTGGCCCCTGCGGAAAGTACCAACTTACTCTGGCTTGTCAGGTGACCATTTGCTTTTCCATCCTAGCTTCTCATTTTCTATTTAGGGAGCCTGATTTGAATTTAGAACTACTATTACTGGAGAAAGAGAAGTGGCTAATTGCTTTTAATCAAAATGTCAGAGGGACACAATAAGGTTAAAAAGGTCAGAGCATTTTATCATTTCACCATCCCTGGAAGGATCAATGAACAGCTATAAATGAGCACTCTTCTGAGAGCAACATTTTTTCCTGAAAAAACAATAACCGTTGCATATTGATATGTAGTTGTAGATCTTATTATTATTATTATTTTCCCCTCCATTGGAGATAAGGAGAACATTTGAATTTTTTGTTTCCACAGTCTAGACGTTCCGGTCATACAACCTATTTTTGGGAGAGTAAGTTTTCACATTTTTAGTGATGCCCTTATAAATGAAACTAAAGCAATTCAATATTCGTATCTTGGAATGTAGGAAGCCCTGAACACTTATTTTACGCTATCCTCCACATTTCTATTTCCAACTAGATTGTGGCTCTGCCCCTAACGAATCTCTCGTACTTTACCTTGCAGTTTCTGTAGGGCTAAGTCTTGGCATCTCATAGCTGGGTTCTCTGCTCAGTGACTCATACAACTGAAATTAAGATTTCAGCTGGGCTGAGTTATGATTTGGAGTCCTCTTCCAAGTTCATTCAGGTAGTCAGAATTCAGTATTTTGAGTTGTGGGACTGAAGGCTGTATGATGGGGGTCACTCTTGGTTCCTACAGGCTTTCCACTTGCTGACAACATGGCTATTTATTTCTTCAAAGCCAACAGAAGAAGCTCCCTCCAGTCTGCTGTTATGAAATCTTATATAATGTATCCTAATTATGGGAGTGAGTATTCTATCACTTTTGTCATTAAATATAATCTATTCAAGTAAGTTACTATCCCTGGTATTCACAGGTCACATCCAAGTTCATATTCAAGCAGAGGAGATTATAGAGGGTATATACACCATAGGCAGTTTTCTTGGGGGCTGTCTTAGACATCTGCATACCACATATATTCATGCTTAATACATAATTACTAAAATATGAGATAAAATAACTGAATTTTAGTTACAGTATCACAAACCTAGTAATTCCTTGGCCCCTGCCTCAGTTTCCCCTATAAAGGATAACAGTAATGGGGCAAATAATAATAATCTGTATTACATACTTTCAGGGAATTAGTGGAAACATTACATAATATACTGTCCACTAAGTATCAGGCACCATATTATTTCATTTATTTCCCTTCAAAATTGTGTTGAAGGGATACTAGTATTATTATATTATAGATGGGAGAAAGGAGAGTGAGAGATGTTAGGTGACTTACCCAAAGTCATACTCATACAGCTAGAATAAAGTGAGGCTCAGGATTGTACTTGCATTGTTCTGTTATCAAAGCACATACTCATGCTCTTAACTACTGCCCTATTGTGTATGGTCATACAGAAAGAACGCTGTGCTATATGAAGATGATGATTTGTGGATATCTTGATTATTAATTTGAAAGAATGTTCATGTTACCAGTTAAGGTATCATAGCAGGCAGTAGACTGTACCCATTAGGCTAAATCAGCCCCAGTGCCTATTTCGGTACAGCTTGTGAGCGAAGAACACTGTTTACAGGTGAACATTTGCAATTTATTTCATGAAGAGGAACAGTAATTTTGAACCTCCATTTAGTAAAGTCTTATTTCTCCATGAAGAAAGCCATTGTTCTCATTAGTAGACCTATATTACCAAACACTGTACTTATATTACAAATTCATCACTAAAAACAATTGTGGATTATTTTTCTTTCTATTTGCCTCTATAATAACTTTGATTTTGCTTCTTGGCCCAGAACAGCCTAAAATATTTACTACCTGGTCCTTCATAGAAAAAAGTTTCTGACGTCTGCTTTTGAGCAATTCAACTAGTAGTACACGTTGCTAGTCAAATTTGTTTGTTAGACAAAAGTCCTTCTAAAGAGGAAAGCAGCACAGTGAAAATACCCCACATCAAAATAGTTATCATGCAACAATAATTTCAGGACGACAGGTTATAACTGCATCAGTGGCATGAAGCATAGTAGCCCTCTTGAGACAGAGCTACTAAAGTAGGTCTCAATTATTATATTTTATATTGCTATAATAATATTAACATTTCTGAATAATTAGCATTCTCCAAAGCCAAGATGTAGCCTTTCAGCTCCTTTTCTCAGGTCCTTGAGTTGCCTTTCTATATTGCTGCATAATCACTAGAACAGAAACATGAAAGGCAAGAGAGGCAGCCCATTCATATTCATGAGTGAGAACGTCTTCTACTCTGAGGAGGCACAGACTTTGCACTGGGACCTGGGCAGATGCCTGAACCATATCACCTTTATCATGGCATTTACTGCGCCATGGTGTCCCTTAGGTAGGACATTAAATCCCAAGAGCACTGTCTTCCAGGGTGTGTGAGTAAGCAGCTACTGTTAGTGTAGCCTGAGGGGTAAAACCCACCACTCTCAACCCACTCAACCTCTAATCACCCAAACATTTTGGCTTGCTGCTGGACCTACAGTGTTGTATTACGTAGTTGTTTCTTTGGGCTAAAAAAATTTCCCTTCATAGGAAGCAACTATATCTGTGAGGCAGTGGTTAATATGTTAGGATTTCCTGCTCGAGAGCTTTGTACCCTCCACACATGAGGTTTCATGCACAGTTCAGGACAGCTCAAAGGCCAACTTCTTTTTTTTTTTTAAAGATTTATTTTTAGTTTTTTGACAGAGAGAGAGAGAGAGAGACAGAGAGAAGGGGGAGGGCCCATAAGAGTCTCCATAGTTGACATTAGTTTTCCATATCGTTTCACTCCACAGGTGGGCGCAGGTCTGCGCAGGGCAAAAACTGGGTTGGGAGCCTCCCGCCCGTATAGGCCCCGGCAAGAACTGAACTGGGGGCACTCCCCAGTTCAGGATATGGATCCGCATGGGCTGGGGCCAGGATTCAGTCCTCGGGCTCTGGGGCTGTAAAGCGAGCGCTCAACCAGCTGAGCCATCCTGGCCAGCTTCTTTATGAAATCATTCTTTTTTTTTTTATTTTTATATCTTTTTATATTTATAGAGAGTAATTATTTTATCTTCAGTGCATATTTATTTTTATTTTACTTTTGACAGATAGAGAGAGAGACAGAGACAGAGACAGCTAGAGAACCGAACTGTGGGAACTCCCCAGTTCAGCATGTGGGTCCTGCCTGGGCCGGAGCCGGGATTCGATCC